>JBCHJU010434116.1:0-13560 GCA_039654505.1 Plocamopherus imperialis
AGATAGATAGATAGATAGATAGATAGATAGATAGATAGATAGATACATAGATACATAGATAGATACATAGATAGATACATAGATAGATAGATATCATATAAAATCCTTTTTACCTACCATATTTTCTATGCTGTTGATCCCCCCAAAACTGAGATGAGGATTCATCTGACTGAATGTCATCAAGTGCATGTACAATGATTTCTAACATGAAGCAAATTTTTGTCAAATGTCTTAACAAATTATTTTATGAGAAAATTTCCAGGTTTTGATTGATTGCCTTACACCCCTTTCATGGGAGAATAAAACCCGTTTATTAATTAATCACAATTACTTATGTCAAGACAACATTGTGTAAATGATATATCACGGAGATGGGTAGGAGCAGGTGGGGGGGGGGGGAGGAGAGAGGGTTGTACTCGCAATAAGTCACATTATAAAAGCAGACAGCTAAAACAAATGGCTCTTCTTTCTCACCAGGACCAGCAGGATGTAATCTAGGATCAACTTTGACAGACTTGATTCTTGTTGGAAGGCGCAAAGATTGGCCAGGAATTGATAAAATTTGTAGCTGAAGCATTGAATCCATGAAAGGAATCCATCGCCCATTCCAAGTCAATTCCCCATTCAAACCTAGATTTGTTGAAGATGATGAGTAAAATTTCTTTTAAAACTTCCTAAAATGTTTTCATATATTGAAACATAATTTATGAAAACTCCTCTTAAAAAACTATAAAACGTGACTTGCATCTAACCTAATCAGCATTAAGAACAATAATTGGGAAGGGGAAAATCTGAAATCAAACTTACCATATTGACTGGCCTTGTTAATGCCTTGGAAGCTGGGGCCATATTCATATCCCTTGAGCTGAAGTTCTTTGTAAACTTCTGCACCTGTGAGCTGAAATTCTTCATTTGCTATCTTGTCTTCGACATCGTTGACAGGTGAATACTGACCTCCGTCAAAGAAGTCTCCCTCTGGCATGAACACATAGCCACTAACAGCAAGGGAATTATTCTCAGATATTTCAAATTTTCCTGTGAGTGGCATAATACTGACTTTCAATGAGACAGTTCCTGTAAAAAAAAACAAAAAACGAATTGTATTACATGAAGAATTTTAAAAGCCCAGATCATTCTAGTTATTAAAGTATCAATGCTGAGAAGATTTTAAAAAAGAAAAAAAAAACAACTTGTATGGTAGCCAACACGATAAAAACACTTTATGAAAAGAGGAATATTTCAATTGAAAACAATAAACAAAACAAAATACCCCAACAAAACAAAACAAAAACAAGGAACAACAAACCAAAAAAAAACCCAACAACATATTATTATTTCAGATCCCTTAAATTTGTTTCGAACTTCTATTATGTTGTATGCAATTATATGTCAAAGAAATTTGAAATCTACAAATTTAAATGCAGTCTGCATGCATGGTACAGACATTTGCTTGTGTTGAATTTAAAAAAGAGCTGGTTCAATAGAATTATAATGATTACCTTGCAAGGGCAATACAGTTGCTCTATGTATATGAATATATTCGAATACAACAGGCATTTGCTCAAAAAGGAAACCTTTCGCTCTGGCCAATGCCTTCCATGTGAGAATTAGATAACCAGTTGCTGGGTAAAGGACCCTGCCATCAATTTTATGATCAGTCTGTGAAATAAATGAAAATAAACAATCAAAAGAATATTATAACTTTACAAATATTTTTTTCTTATTTGAGTTGTGTATTGAATATGAATATTGAATATGAACATGAATATTATATACAAAATGCTGGGAGTAAAAATTGGCATAGACAATGCAGCATAGATATCTCAATTATGCATAACTTAAAGTCTAAGATGTTTCAAACAGTCTCTTAACCTCAAAACCCCCTTATCTTGTCTATTCGGTTACTTATTTCCAGCTCTTTGTTCCAGCCTTTAGGATTGTTTTTGCTAATGGTTTATGGCACTTATCTTTGGCATGTTGTGAGTTGTTATTTTAGGGATGTTAGTAAACTACCAGAACTTGCTTTCTTTTACATTACTCAGTGTTGGTCTCAAGTTAATTATCTTAAATAAGACGGGAAGATAAGGTTATCTGATGAAAGATGATTTTCAGGAAACCTACTTAGATAGGTGGTTTTTTTTTTAATATAACAACTACATATTTTGCAGTATTTATAATCTTTTTCACTTTGGTTGTGTATAAATCCTGTGATCATTTGTTTCTTTATATTTGATATCTTGCGTATTTGATATTTCTTTCTTTCTGGACGAAATTCCAGTTTCCACTTTGTTTTCTATTGTTGGAGTTTTGTAAAGATACTGAAGATAGTAATATCAAAATATTGACAAGAATATGAGTTAACCGAGTTTGTCAGTATATGGCCCTCAGTAAAACTATGTGGAATTTGGAACTTGACAAATCAGACAAATATGATGTAAATATCAATACTGGTATTATTCTTACCAAGTAAGCCTCATCTGAATCCTCAGAGACATCAATTTGAAACACTGGATCAGCCGAAGTACTTCCAACACAAGTGGTAAATCTGTCACCAGAAGGGGCGTCCCATGATGAAGAATGATCCCAAGTCTTGGAAATGCAGGATGAGATCATTGGTGTTTCACGTGGGACAGGAAATTCAACAGGTGGATAGACATTCAATGGATTCAGGTCCATGCCATTGATAAAGCATCTAAAGAAGAAAAAGGAATGGTCTCTTTTTATAATCTTAGGTTACAATTATACATTGATTAATTAGAATTATGTTTTCTTTAGCAAAACTGGCTAATCAAAAGTTTTGTTTCAAAAGAATATTCACGGCTTAATAAATATAATAACATAAACAATTAGTTTTATCATTTTAATTTTTTCTTTTCCTAAAAAAAAATATAAAAAAATCAACAAATAAAGACAGAAAAAAATATGATAGCAACTATTTCAAGCATTTGAGCTGATCACAATAACAATATAAGTCAAAATTCTTGGCTTTCTTTGGTTCATAGCATCACTCACTTTCCCATGCTCGAGAAGAAGAACTCAATATTATTCCCATGGAATCGTTTCATGCATCCAACGAAGATGGCATTAGTACTCAGAGACCTCTTAAGGATGGCTTGCAATAAACAGTGAGGAGCAATTTCAATGGCTATGGCATTTGAGGGCACTTTCAGGAGCCCTTCTTGGAAAAGGACTGCGCTGACCAAATTGTTGACATGATAATCAGCTGAAGAGTACTGTGCCAGCTCTTCATGCCACCTTCCTTCGGGAACTGATGTGCTGATCCATTTTGGAGAACGTTTTTTGGGAGTGATGAACTAAATGATGAAAATGTCATACAACAAAGATCAATGAGTAAATAAACCAAGAGAAATCCTAATAAATGGAGGAGTTTGGATATTGTGCAATAGGTAAAATGCAACAATGAATAATTTACTTTTTACAGACTTCCAAATAGTTAAACAACATTGATTTTCACAAGTCGAAGAAAAGAAAAGATTTAACTTTTGTGGAACATAATATTTCCCAAGCATATATACATGTTGTAAAAGTCTCCAACCAACCTTCTCTAAAGCGTCTTTCAAATGTGGAGCAATTTCATTCATATGATATGAATGGAAGGCAACATTTGATGATTTGACATCCCTTGTGAAGATTCCTTGGGCTTTCAGTTCCTCAACAAACTTTGTTGTCGGTTCCAAAGGACCAGAAATAGTCACAGTATCCACAGAATTATGGCAGGCAGGAACAACTCCCTCTGGGCACAGTTTTTTGCACTCTTCCCATGTAAGTCCTGAAGAAAATATTACAAGAGAGTATTGTAAGATTAGCATTTCCTGGACACATTGACTAAATTGGTTGATTACTTAATTATTTTTTTTTATCTCTACTGTATCAAAGAACATGTGAAACATTAATTTAACTCTGAATATTGCAGTACATGTTTTCATTAAAATGAATATTCTTTTAAGCATTTTAAGACAAATGTTATTGACACTTTTTACCTCGTAAATGGTTTGATCTTTTACAAGATGAAAAATGGGAACTTTGCAAAAATTCTTTCTTCTTTCTTTCTTTTTCATTTCCTTTATACCTTTCTGTGTCAGGATTTCACTCAGCAAAAATTCTAATGTCTTAAAACATACCAACTGCTGCCATTTTCCCTGCAGGCAAAGTGGCTTCTGCAATACACCGTCCTCTCCAATAAGCTGCTAAAACTGTCTCTTCAGCAGTCAAAGATCCATCAGCATAGGCACACCCTAATTCTCCAACAGAATGACCAACAATACCATCTGGTTTGATGCCAAGGGAAAAGAGAAGATCCACAAGGGCCACCTGGAGAGAAAATGCATTCCATTTAATCCAAAACAGGCATAATCTTTTCACAAGTAACATCTGAGAAGCTTTATAAACTCACCATAATTTGTGGTCTAGCGGTTGTGCATCGGATTTAAGACCGAGAGGTCTCTAGTTGGAACCATCCAAGTGAAACATGTTTTTTCCTAAGCAAGGACATTTATCCCTTCAGCTGGGAAAGCATTCTACACTTAGACTAGCGTCCTATTCAGAATTTGACACAATTAATTCTGTCACTCTCCGCTTCATGCTGTGGTAACCAGAATGAGCTCCGGCGGAAAAGCTCAAAAAGGAATACTCTGTTTGAACAGCATTCCATATCTGGGTGTAAATATCAACAAACTGCTGGACTGGGGATATCATAAAAGCCATATTGAAGCAAGAGCCAACAGGTCCCTTGGATTTATGAAAAGTAACATGCAGCAATGCCCGTAGGAGGTCAAGGACAACGCATACAAGGCCTTAGTAAGACAAGTCCAAGAGTATGCAAGTGCATTGTGGGACCCTTACCTCCATTAGCATATTGACTAGCTAGAGAAGATGTAGAGAAGATCTGCAAGAATTCTAACAAACTGCAAATCTGGGGAACCAGGTTGCATAAGTAAATGTAAAGAGGACCTTAAGCAGCAGCCATTTAAGACATGCTGGAAAAGATTTCAATGGAAAATACTACACCAAACTATACACAAGCAATAGAGCACTTAAAATCCCAGATCACCAAAACAGAAAATGCAGTGAAGAAACATCACATACCTGAAACACCTATATTCAAAAAAATCCATTGACCATTCAACCCAGGTTGATAACCAGCATGTGCAAACACTCCTTTTCCATGCATCACCGTGGAATGGAACAACATGCCAATAACATCATCAGCTATCAAAGTGAGGAAATGTTTTCAACATGTATTTCACGTTCTGCCATCTGTTGCTACAAAAATCTATTGAGATGTCCTGGTGCCTTTTGCGGATTATCAGATTCAGATTCAGATACATGTCTGACCACAATCAGACTAGCAGAGTGAAACATTCTACAAACAGTAAATGTATGCATGCATCAAAAAATTTCAATTTCGATAATATTTATCACAAGATAAGGGTCTGAAGTTTTATCCTTTTATAGAAATAGAAATAAACCTACCTGCATTGATGCTATGCCAATAAAAGAGGGAATTGTCTGATCAAAGGTTGTCTCATCACCATTCATAATAAGGTCGAAGAGATCGATTCCATAGCAGCTTAATGTTTCGGACGATTTCTTGATTGATTCCCGGAATACGTCCAATTCCATCATTTTGCGGCCCATGCCATGCCACTGGGTACCCATTCCAGCAAAGACAAACCACACTGGTCGAGGATCTGGCCCATTTTTCTTTTGAAAAGAACAATAAGGAATATTTAATCCTTGGCAACATTATATTTTGCAAAATAAATAAATTTTTAAAAATGAAAAAAAAAAACAAACAAAAAACATAATTTCTGTAAAAACTAGAAGTCAAAAACCATCTTCAAAGCAATATTTCACAATGAATTGGGGCAATAGTATCTCATTTTTCGTTTTCCCTTCATGTAAGTGAAAATCAGATTATTGATTATCTTTTGAAAATAGCCACTTTTCCATCAAACAACTGTCTTAACGGTAGCGATCAACATACTTGAATATCTTCCATCTCTGTGGTGGCATTGAGCACAGTGTATCCTCTATATGGCACTTGATTTACAGGCATATTTGCAGAATCTTGAATTAATGCTTGGAACTCAACACTAGCAGCATTTTTCTTTGCTTCTTCTAAAACAGCTCTCACACCTTCTTCAGAGCGAGCACTGTATGTAAACAATCTTGGCTTGTCACTGGCAACATGTGGAGCCTTTGCCTCTTGCTCATGAGACCTGACCAAGAAAAGATCAGAGTAAATTAGCATTTAAAAAGTATAATATATTATGTAAATATGAGGTAAAAGGCAACGACAACAAAAACAAAACAGGCACAACATACATGCAAAGATTTCCTTAAAATGTATCTTGGTGTCCACTTAATACAGCATGAGTGTGTAAACAATATGTTTCATCAAAACCAAAAGGAAATCATGTCAATTCTGAGTACAATACTTTTAGCTGAACTTCAGCTCAATAAATTTGATAAATGAATACCTAAAAATAGCATGAACATTGGAGCCACCAAATCCAAATGAATTCATTGCCACAAGTCCTCCATCCCACTGTTCTTTCTCTGTAACAACTTTCAAGCTGCCGTCGGCCAAACCTGGAATCTCTGGGTTTGGATTTTTGTAATGTAAATTTGGTGGAATTGTATGTCTCTCCATAGCGATGATGATTTTTGCAATTGATGTAAGACCTGCAGATGAGAAGCAAATTCAAAATACAATTAATCAGTATAGCTTGTGACACATCTGACAAAAGTTAATAAAAATCCCTGCTGTCCTAATGTGCAACCGTACTGCCCAGACCAACAAAGGATGATGAAATTATGAAACACCTTTTGCAAACTCTTTAGTTTTCCCACAAACAATCAAAATGTCAACTTTTCCTTTTTTCTGTCTTAGGGGGCATGACGATATAGTGGTTGGGGTCACAGGTTCAAAATCAGAGTGACACATGTAAGAAAATTTACTCATTTCATCACTCAATCCAGGTGGAAACGGGTACAGCTTCGGCCAGCAAAGTATTCTGCAATAGACTAGCATCCTATTCAGAATGATAGATCTAATCTGTCATTGTCTGCTTCATGCTAGGGAAACCGGGATAAGCTCCGGCCCTATAAAAGGCTTGGAAGGACAAGTAAACCTTTTTTACTGCCTTTGCTGTTGAGAATTTTTAAAGGTCTTTAAATTTACCATTTTAAGCAATGTTGTGATTTCATTTACTCTGACGAGTACAGACCTGAACTATCCTAAAATAAATTTTTTTTAAAAATTGCGAAACAACTAATTTTTGTACGGCAGCTTACATAATAAAAGAATTACAAAAAAAAAAAACTAATTCAAAGTGGTTACAGGTAAATTTTAATTAACAATATGATAAACAATGAAAGATCTATCATCCAGACTGACCAGATGTGTACTTACATTGTATACATTTCCCCAATGATGTAGATTTATTATTTGACTGTAAACATTACATACATTACATCAAGTTATAAAACCCTATGCAATGTGACAACACACTCTACATGAATTACCTGATGCAGCTTCTGGATGGCCCATGTTCGACTTAGTGGAGCCAATGAGTAAAGGTTCTTTTCTTCCTTTGCAGAACACATCAGCTATTGTGTTGATTTCTTGGGGATCTCCCACTTTGGTTCCAGTACCATGTGCTTCCATATAGGAAATCTATGAATCATAGAAGTAGGAGAAGAGATGTGTTAAGTTTCAAAAGAGAAGAATTACAAAATATATCTGCTAAATACCAGACATTTCCTTGGTCTATAGGGATTGGTTGTGCCTATCACAGTCAAATGAGAATGGCAAACGGCAAATGCCTATTACAGTCAAATGAGAATGGCAAACAGCAAATGCACAACTAGCATTATTGCTGCCATGAATACATTTAAATCTGCATTAACTGATTGCGTCCATTCTGCCCCTGTGAATGGCACCCGTCTACTTCCGCGTGTTCATTCCGCCACTGTCAGCAGCACTGGAAATCGAAAGTGTGTACCCTTTATTAATAATGTTCCGTGTTTTTTATTTTTCAAAACACAGTGAACCGGAAGTGCCAGCATTTCTCATCACCTCTGACCAAAAATATCCATCATGTTCCCGTTATTGTTAAAGAAAAGGATATTTTTGTCATGAATCGTCTTGCCAACGTTTACATCTTCTAGGTTGAGGCGACATACTGTTGAAAAGGCTCAGCTATGTCTGAATTTATTGATGTTACACATTCATTTGTACTAAAGAGATGTCTTTCTAATATTCTGTTGATTCCCATGTTGTGGAGTTCAAATTTTGTTGTTTATTGTGCCGTACATTGACATTTCCGCAATGGGTTTTTTCGGCATTTATTGTCAACCTCTCGTTTCATATTTGTCTACTAAATGGATTACATCAGACTTTAGCCATACAACTTCATTACATTCACATTCTCCTAACATTTCTGAACAGTATGGTATATGACACAATAAAGTTGGGGTTGTAGTATGCTTCACAGTTACATTTTAAAGAACCGAACCAGCTGAAAATTTCACATGGAAAAATAATTCTGACCTGCCATTGAAAAAACTGGATGCAATCACTTAATCTATCTAAACAATTATTGAATACTCTAAAAGATGGATTTAAAAACATTAACTTGAAATATAATGGCATTGTTTATTCATGACGTGGTTTGTTTGTTTTTTTGTAGCTTTTTTTTGTTTTTTGGGGGGTTTTTTGTTTTCGTTTTTGGTTTGTTTTCCTGGGAAAGGTTTGGTTTTGTAGTCACACTAATTTTCAAACGTAATAGAAAAATAGCATGATATAGATCATGACAAAGCAAGCTCATGAGAGATAACTTCAAAGTTATAAATGGTCTAAATGATGGTGTAGTCCTTGATGATTAAAAAAATGATAAAGTGCAGATTTTCTTACATCGTGAGGATTGATTCCAATTTCATGGTACACTTCATTGATCAATTGTTTCTGTAGGTTTCCAGATGGGAAGGTGATACCTGTGAAACATATCAAAAAAAAGTAATAAAAAAAAAAAAATTAAGAAGTAGAGGGTACCAAATCTTAATAAGACATTTAAAATGTTATGTTATTTAGAATAAATATCATATAGTTATACTTTCTACTCATGTGCTTTATTCGATGACCATGAATACCTAGAAATCTCCCAAAACAAAAGAAAAAAACAACAAAGCAAAAAAAAAAAAGAAAAAAAAGAAACAAATCCATTAGAATTCTCTATGCCAGTAATATGAGTGTTTCTCTGAAAGATATGATTTGGATTGGTTTCATTAATAATGTTAATGTTTGACCAGCAAGAGCCCAAGAGAATATCTTATGTAGTAGTAATAACAAGTGCAAATTATCTCTTTTGCTTGAAAGAGTTGGAAGTCTAAGATATATATTTTTAATTATATCTCTTTCAACCAGAACAATAGGTCTTAGATGATAAAGTGATGATTATTTCTTTTTTGTGCCATTTTTCTCATATGGAGAAGCTCTACATATTTACCTTGCTCTTTGTAGCCATCTGAATTTGTCTTTGTATGTAAAACTGTTGCATAAATTCTTTTACAATCAGCTGATTTCTGTAAAAAGATAGCCATTACTGCTTCACTTCTGCAGTAGCCATTTCCTATTTGGACCAAAGAATGTTTTTGAAAAAGTCAATATAGTAGTGATAACTACATGGCTTTTCAGTGTTACAACTCATTGTTTTTGGAATGTTTTTTTTTGTTTTAGTTTGTTGTTTTTGTTGGGGTTTAGTTTTTTGTTTGTTGTTTGTTTTTTGTTTTTTGGAAGGGGGGGGGGGGAGGGTTGTGATTTGTTTTTGTTTATTGCTTTGTTTTGTTTTGTTTTTACATATAATCTGAATCGCTTCAATAAATGTTCTGAGGGCCAACTTTTTCATTTTACATTTATATTACACCTAAATACATATATCACCTATCTCATAATTTCAACTCTAGTTGTGATGTGCACAATTTTCAATGTCATTGCATTGGTTTTGTCATGATAGATAACCATTATTATGCCTGTTAAACCACATGTGTTGAGTCAACTTGTGAATTTTTCATTTGTTTGCTTTGAAAATTTGGTCGCAAAAATTTGAACTAAACAGCTCAATATGTGGATTAACCAGTCCACATTATATGTGAAAATAATTCCATTCTCTGTATAAAATATATATGAAATAACTTGGAATTGGGAATGAAAAGACTTGAATAACCATCTCAACTGATAATTTTACACATATCTATAGTCTTAAACACAAGGAAACAATTCTCGATTGATTTGTCAATATGATCCCTTACCTGATTCGTCAAATGTTTTGCAAGCACCGTCTGGGGATACCATGCCCATGCGTACGAATTGCAAAGATGTGTTTGCTTTTACACAAAGGTTTGTGCCTCCTACAATGGCGGAATCGATTATTCCCGTTCTGATGTTCAGTAGAGCTTGATCTAAGCACATCATACTTGAGGAGCATGCAGTGTCCACTGAATAACTAGGACCTATGTAAAATATATTTTATTAATATGTAAAAAAAGAAGGGTGAGGTTTCTGTAATATATTTATATTTGTTTATGTGTTTTTTTCAATTGCATGCAAGTCTGAATACTCTTTTTAGGAGGTGCTGTGATAAAGCAGTAGAATGTTGGACTATGGATTGAGAGGTCACAGTTTCAAAACCAGAGGGGCAAATGTGTTTATTCCCTAGGCAAGAAAATTTAACTCTATTGCTTCACTCAACCCAGGTGAAAATATGTACTTCTTTGGCTGGGGAAGTATTCTTGACCTTGAACTTGGAAGTTAGTTCAAGCACAGGTCTTCCAAGGTTAACTAGAGTTCTCTTTGCCAAGGCATCTATTTCTATACAATAGTAAGAATTTGCAATTTGTGAAATTCCTTGCATATGTCCAGCCCGGGTCATGACTGAGGAACTGAATTTCTCAAAATGCAGGCGGAGCCCTGGACATGTAACTGTTTTAATGTCCTTTTTGACCTCTACAACAGGAGTAGTCATCTTGGCCTGTATGTACCATTGCTTCATAAATCTGGTCTACATATATGTACAAAAGAAGATGAGTAGCTGCCAACTTAAAACTTATGCGCTACGGGGTTCTTAGTCCCAGGACTAAGTAAGAAGGGGTTTCAACCGGCACAGTGATGCTAAATCTTCCTTTCCGTTAGGCTTCAGGCGAAAATCGACCATGTTCAATACTATTATCAGTTAGCATTACGCCAACCACATAGACGGTAAATAAATATAATCAAAAACATAAAACTTGAAAGAAATTCAAAACTCATTTTCAAGCTGTTTTCTATGCAGGAAAACCAAAAATTCACACAAAAATTAAATTTTATGGAAATAAGATTTTTTTTAAGAGGATGGAATTGCTTCTTCAATCCTAGTATTGATGCATCTTGTTAAAAGTATAAATTAAACAACTATTGAACCTTTTTAAAGTTATGAACTCCTTCATTCATCCATTCACTCACTTCTTCATGAACTCTGACTATAATTGTCGTAATTCAACTTCTATTATTCCAGGCCTTAATTGCCATAATTATTACTAGAATTGTTTATTTTATGCTGTTTACATTATGTTTTGGGCATTATTTCTTTGTGTATGCCACTGCGATGACAGTCTAGCTGTCTTAGTCCTGAGTTACGGCAGGTGTCCCTACCTGTCGTAAAACTTGCACCAGGGACTAAGCGTTAGTAAGCGCTATTCGGTAATGGAGCATCTAACGTAGGCCTTAGTCAGGCTTTAAGAAGGAGTTAAAAAGGTGGAAGGGTTTACAAAGTAATGGTACATACAGGCCCTTAAGGGCCCTTTAGACATACAGTCCATTCATCGACAAACTGTCCATAATCGAGAGAACATCAGGAATTAAACCAACTTTTGTGAAAACTGAGCGTGTAAACGAGAAAACTCTGAATCGATGGGTTCTCAGTCCATGCGTTAGATATCAGGCAATGCTAGATATTTTCCCGCAGGTGAAATGACAGGTGAACGATGAGTGACGATGAAAGCGTCTCGTCGACGTGTTGACACCGATGTGGCAGAATGGGCCTTGATGGGGTTTGTTGACTAGCTCAGGCGGGCTATTTTCCTCTGACCATAACTCGACTGGACATGATCGTAGAAAAAATCTGATGATAGATTTGGACTCAGCAACCTCAAATTAACAAACCCGTCAAGTAGAATTTTGATAATGTGAAAGATAATGAAGTTTGAAATTTAATTTTGTAATAAAGAATGTTAATGTTAGCATGTCAGCTTGCTGCTCTCCAATTCTTTTTGTGTTGATGACCTAGATCAAGCAAATGCCAGTTAAAATGACAGTTTGTTGATGAATGGACAATACGTCTAAAGGGCCCCTTATTCTTAAGGAGGGGCAGGTAGATTTCGAGGTGTCAGTCAAAAATATGGATTTTCAGTTTTAATTATTTTTATATCCTTTGACCCTCTTCTAGAATCAGCCTGTAAGAGTTAAATTCAAAACAAACTGCTCTAAATATGATTTTATGGCTACACCAAAGTCTAAAATAGTCAAACATATCGAAGAAAACCGCATTTTCCTCAACTTTATTTTTGATCACTTTTTCACTAATAGTAAAGAAGTTATCATTGGATTTTGTCAAAATTTGGCATGGGATCTCCAACTAACAGTGTCTAACTTTTGTTTAAGGCTTTTTTTTATCTTTGGAAAGGAGGTAAAGATATTTTTGGCTGAGTGACAAAAATTGACCTTTTTATCTTTTCCGTGATTTGATTTTTTTCAAAAAAAATTTTTTCTAAAAAAGTATATGTTATCCAAATATTGCTCAAAGATTCAACAGGGTGTAATGGCTGCATTTGGTTGGTAACAATTTGACTTTAAGCATTTTAAAAAATGGGTTGAAAATCCAATATGGCGGCCGTTACCATTGCAACCGTAAAGTCGATCGAAGTAAAAATTGTCTCAACTGTTTTGCAATATGGTACTTGTTATGTGTATGAAATATCAGCATTGCATGTTGAAAAGCGTGGATTTTGGGTCCTATGTGTAGCACCCATCCTTAAGAAACTAGAAACATCTGGGTCCAAGATTCCACTATATTGTAGATCTCTATCATATCTTCCCTGTTAAGCATATATCTGATTGTTAAGTTTCATTTTTTTGAGCTGCTCTTAATACGTCAAGGTTTTCAAACAAGGCATTTGTTCAGTCAATCGTCTTTGGACGGCCTAAAGTCTTTCTCACTTTTATGAGAGTGCCACACCTAGCTTGCGTAGTCAGGGTGGCTCCTGACAAGAGCCTTGTAAAGGGTATGAAAGCTTCTTCATTTAGATGTTTAAACACCCTTCAGATAAGAACTTCCATTGATCTTATCTTATCTTGGCTTTTTCATTTACATGGTTATCGAATGTGAGATGATTGTCAAAGAGATCAGTTTATAGA
This sequence comes from Plocamopherus imperialis, assembly GCA_039654505.1. Taxonomy (NCBI): domain Eukaryota; kingdom Metazoa; phylum Mollusca; class Gastropoda; order Nudibranchia; family Polyceridae; genus Plocamopherus; species Plocamopherus imperialis. Next base: position 13,475 of record JBCHJU010434116.1, read on the forward strand.
GTATTTCCCAATACAGTAGTTACCGCCTAATTGGACGCCGGCTAAATGGACGTTTCGCCTTAGTGGACGTTTTTTCAGTGAAACGG
>JBCHJU010434227.1:0-13560 GCA_039654505.1 Plocamopherus imperialis
CTTGAGAGGCATTTTTGTTGGCTTCTGAGCACGGAACTAACAATTTTTAATTGTTAATTGCCTGTATTGTTAACAGCTCAGCGTACTTGTAGTGCCGTTATAACCGAAATAAAGCTCATGAATGCCGTTATATCAGAATTTGTTTATTGTCGTTTAATAGAAAAAAAACGGGGCTTGGGGAAAGTGCTTTCTCAGCACCCTTTGATTTTAACATCAGCATTATATTCGTTGTGACAAAGAAATGATGGTTGACAAATGTAGACTCAGCAGAAAGCATAAAGGTGCATGTTCAGGTTTGAAGGACCCAGGACATCAAAAGGGAGTCAAAAAACAACACACGACATAGCATGAATGATTAACTCTAAGACAAGTGTTGCCTGCACATAATTTCAAACATATTGTTCCAATGCAGGTAGATTGTTAATGTAACATAAATTCGACTTATGGAGCATTAGAAGAATGTAAATTTTCATCGAGAAATATAAGCTCTTAACATCTCACAAATTATTTTTATGTGGATCAAAGTAGAAGATCTAGCCTATTATGATGAAGTACATGTATTCATTGCGTCTATATGCTAGGTACTGTCTAATTCAAATGTTAAATTGATAATTGAAAAGAGTCCCAAATTAAAGGTGAAGAAATTTGATCTTTTCGACTAGGTCACATTGTGTCACAGGCATTCTCTAGATCTGACTAGCATTCTCCTCGACATGGTTTGTTCGAATCTATCACTAGGCCCTAAATGACCAGCTTTTTTGCTTGAGATTGGCGAGCAAGAATAAGTGACATAGATAGGTTAACAATGTTCACCAAGGCACACTCAAAAGAATGCTCATGGTATGCATTGCTGCAACAACCACTGAGTGAGGTAAGTTCACTAGGCGTGATGACAATAATATTGATTCAGCATTTGGGGCATACCACTAGTTGATGAGGTTTTTTTTTGTTTGGACATGAAAAAAGACATCCTTAAAATGAAAAGAGATGTTTACAGTGACACATTCCTGTTTCACCTAGATTACCATTTGCTGGAGGATTTAGAGGAAAGACATTCCCCAACTCTTTGTCATGCTCTTCAATTTATATCAAGAAAGGACATCAACTACTAGTTATAAGCTACAACCAAAACATTGATGATGCTTTAAAGACCAATATGATTAAAGCAGTCAGTTAGAATCCAAAGGTTGTGTATAATCCTTAGAAATAAAAAAATCAGTTTTATGGATGATAGACCATCAAATTAAGACAAAAACGTCATGGAAGATCATCAGTTAAAACTGCACCAGGAATGATACAAATATAGATATACATTTTTTTTTTTTTACATTCCCTTTTGGATATTTATAATAATTGCATCTCTTCCGTCTTCTGTAAGAAAAAGACCCCATCAAAGCAAAACGATAATGTCTTATGTAAAGGAATACAGGTATTTGTAAACAAATTCTTAGTTACATAGTACTAATTGAGGCATGAGTGCATTATTTCACTGATTATGTTTGTTCATGTATTAAACAAACATGCTGTTTGTTAACCCCTTTGTAATTTTTTCTTCAGATGATGGTGAGAGCAGAATACTTTTAACAGTATACCAAGAAAAATGCAACAACATCTTGTCTGCTCTCAAGGAGGATAAAAATACTGATGATTCTGATACCCAAACTTCCATTTTGAAAGACATTGCTCAAGTAATTAAATTCTCTTTGTAATCATTTCTAGCTTCTGCTTACAAAAATGAAAACACATTTTTTCTGCCACTTCTCTTTCAATTTTTAGCATATAAGGATTTTGCAATGAATACGGTGGATTCCGCTTAAGATAAACACTGCTTAAGATAAATTCTCGGTTAATATAAACTTTTTCATCGGACCAAATTTTTTCTCTCTTTGCCATTACTAATGAAAGTATGGTTAATATAAACTATAATAAACGCCCTCAACCTGCGGTCCGCTTGAAGGGGTTTTTTTTTTGTTTCGGTCCTTACTCATGCTTTTATTAGTTAAGTTACTCAAGACTTGAGATTCAATTTACTTTTGACTTTTGGGGCCTCCCAGAATGCTGTTTCAAAGCCATTTTAAAATTGTCTTGGTTTTAAAATGTGGATAGTCCTTTAATTGTTTTGAGTAGATAAAAAGATAAGACTTGAAAGATTTGATCCCCTCTACATATTTTTGATATTTGATCCCTTCTACATATTTTTGATACAGTATTCTGCCCCCATCCCCTTATCTTTCATTTATTGTATTGTGCAATCAAACTCCCTGTCATTGATGGGTTAAAAACCAAATGTAACCTTTTATTCATTTTAGTTGGTGCTTGATGTAACATATGTTGAGGAAGTTCAACTTGTTGAGGATGAATTTCCCACAGAAACAGCTGAATCCAGAGTGAAATATGTTTTGGGCAAGTTCTCTTCCTACTCATTTGCCATGCAAGAAGTTATTTTTATAAGATGTTTTTGATGTTAGAAGATTATGAATCAAGGTGAATCTATTAAAAGGGAGCCTTTCTTATATTTCCCTTCAATTAATGTCTACAATCATTTAAAAACCTTTCTGTTTACAAGTATATACTTTATATCTTCTTGAATTTAAATTACTATGTCATGTTTCAATTCAACTTTGGACCTTTGTAACAATAACAGCAACCATAAAACCAGTGGTAGCAGGAAACTGCGACCAGTAAACGGTTTGGGCTTGGGTTTTTTTGTTGTTGGTTGTTTTTTAAATATTTTGGGATTTATTTTTGTTTTTTAATGGGGTAAATGGAGGAGGTTTGAGTGGTTAATTTACTTGTTGGTTTATCGTTACTGATTTTTATCTGATTGCGTTTTAATCTTTAATGGTTACCTGAAATAATTTTGAAATAAAAATGTGGCTGAATAGACTGGAACAAATTGTTCAATTTGATTTTGGAGGCAGTTTTACATGCAAAATATTGAATTTAATGCTTGGCTTATGGCCTAGGGGCTTTCCCCTGTCTGGTCGTCCGACCTGGCTGCCTCGGCCACCTTTGTGATCCTAGATGCCAGTGATCTCCATTGCCCAAGATTATGTGCTTTGGCTCCCATATTTATTAGGTTTGAATTTGTTTTGAGCTCAAGGTTGGTGTTCAGACGAGCTAGATCTTTATTCAGTACTATTGGTAGTGTTGTCATTGGTCTGCCTCTGTATTTCTTTGCTGATTCTGAGAAATACATTTCCATCGGCCGGTTTGCTGGTGTCATCGTTGCACCTGAGTTTGTGTCTGAAAGGCGCCATCTGCTCTCGGTGATGGAAGTGGAAAGATGCTTCTCGATTTGTGCTCAATTCATTGGATGCTATAGTTTTCATTGAATTTAATAGGTATGGTTTTTGATTTTTCAGATAAATATATTCTATTTTCTATTTATGTTACTAACTCCTGTACTCTTTTCTCATCTATTTTGAAATTGATCATACTTTTGATTTTACTTTATTTTTGCAGACTCTTTAGAGAACTTGGAGACCTCTGTCAGAGGCAGCTATCCAGATAAACATGTGAGGGCTCCTCTCTGTTTTATGTGTTCTTCATGCTAAAACTTAGACGTTTAAAGTCTTTATATTAAAATTATTTAACTACATTGATTTCCATTGATAATTTTTAGTCTGCAATACGTCTATGTCCCACTCTATTTGTTATCGCCGTAAACTTTGAGTTTGAGAGAACCCTAAATGGTTTGGATTTGTGTATTAGCCTGTGAAAAACATTTTAATAAAGGAAATGGAAGCATATCATTATGCCATAATGATTGTCAATATCTGTTCAATAACAATTTTAAAACAAATGCCTAAAGTAAAGAGAAATAAAAAATGATTCTTATGAAGCCGTCATGGAACCATAATGTAAAATAAAAGAAGCAACGTAAAAAAACCCCAAAGAAACAAAACAACAAAAGTTACAATCTTCCTTTCGGCCACCCAGCCTTTCTGCTAACATAGCAAGTTAAGCGCTGACTGAATGGCTGTGTAAAGAGTAAAGTGAAACCATTTAAGTACGCATTTGAGTGGACAGATAATTCTCTGTGAATGAATTATGAGGAAGAGGGTATGCATAAGAATCACAGAGAGCCTCGTTAAATGGGTTAATAATAATGAGTACCCATTTAATTTTCTTTTACTATCATATTTAGTACCTTCATTCATGTAATTTATGCAAATCTATGTCTTTATATATATATATGTATACCCTGGCCCTTTCTGCCTCTTACTGAATTATTTTAACTGAAAGTTTATTTATAAATGTATACTGGATGCAAGAAAAAAAATGTGCAGGACTTAAAGGGGCCATAACTCTTCAATTCGAAAAGATAAAAAAAAATTTCATACAGACCTTATTAAACATATTATCAACATATATGGTTATTTCAAGCAAAATAAAGGTCATTGTAATGAAACGCCAACTATTTCAACAGGCCTACTCAGAAAACCTGGTTTCGGATTTTAAATCAAGCTTGCACAGTTGGGATTGAACCTTTGACTTTGTGGTCTGGTACTGGTACCCTAACCGCTGAGCTATCCACGCTCCTTAAGAATATTTTATGAATGATCCACAAGTATTTCAGTACCCCTAGATTTTACAGGATTAAAACATACATGAAACCTTTGAAAAAAAAAAATGAAAATCTGGAAAAAATTCTGACAACATATCAGTGTGCAACCTTCCTGTGGATCCACCCGTGGTGAGAATGATAACTCTATACAGATGTGTAGCAAACGTAGATACGGACGTTAGGTGGCTACAATCAATGAAGGACATGAACTACGGTATATTTTTTTCTCTTATGTAGGGCCAGAATTTAAAAGAAAAAGAAATTCCCCACTGCCAGTTTGAGGATGTTCAAGTTGTAAATGATCCAGGGTTTGTTTTTTTTCGAGAGGGAATGTACCAATGTGTTATGGTTGCTTAGCATTTTATTCAAAATTGATAAAAGACCTCACTTCTTTTAGGTTGCTGACTGTCTGGGTTTAGAGATCATGGAATGCATACGGTGGAGAAAGGGTGCTTTGCTATATATGTTCTGTCACACGGTTCAAAGCCGCCAGACAGAATCTAAATTCCCTTCCAAGTATGTTAAGGTAAGTTTGAAAAGCAATTGTGATTTGTGAAAATTATTGACATTCTTGTTTTCTTGTAATTTTTTTGTTGCTCGTCCAAAGATATACATGTATGTGACCAGTTGTGTTTTTTTCTCGTCATTCTATTCTTTATATATATATATATAATATATATTTATATTATTTTTCATTCCTTTATTCTCTCTTATAGTATTTGGAGGATGGCATTGAATATTTGGTCAAAATGTTGAAAACCAGGAGTGACCCTCAATGGATGGAATCATCAGATGATCCATCCAATGCCAATGATCATCACAGGAAAAATGACACTTTGCAACTGATACAGCAAGGTAATGATATTCAATGCTTGAAAAGAATTCACAGGCCTACCAACAAAACCCAAAGGGTCTTTGGGGAAGTGATGAGCATGACTCTTTTGTTTCGTTTTTTGATTGTTTTCTTCTTTTAATTTTTTCTTAAGTTTTTTTTTGTTTTGTTTTTTTGGGGTTTTTTTTGTTTTGTTTTGTTGTTTTTTTTTGTTCTGTTTTTAGACTATAATCATACAATAGTTTTCACAAGAGTGCTCACCAGCTGAAAGCCCGCTTTGTCTAAGCACCGGCTTTTTTGATGAAACAGATTTTTGCTATCAGAATCATAAGTCTTAAGTGCCCGCATTCGAAAGTTATTTGTCATTTTAGGGTGAGAACTTTCAGAACACCGATTTTGGCGATTGGCTCAATAGGCACTGATTAGTACATATTCTCTTATGATTTTCAGCTTGCCGTTCATAGAATAAGCAGACTGTAGGAGACTTTGAATACCGATCGGCTTTGTCGACTTTATCAGAATCCAAACTACATTTATAGGGCGAGAAAATAGAGAACACTCATTTCAACAACAGAGTCAGTAGGCACTGATAAGTATTCCCTTAGGATTTTCGACTTCTGCGCATAGGGTAAGCAGACTGTAGGCTTTGTCGGTTTTGTTGGACTTGGAATGGTGCCACGCTGTGAACCGTAGCCTTTGTGCATAACATTCATGAAGGCTACGTGTCAACCCTCAATGCCGTTTCTCCGTCGCCAATGGGTCATGTGACGGGTGGACAGTTTAAAATGGTGAATAAAAAGCTGGGGTTCCATGTCGAAAACAACTAATTACATTTTTGAAATCAGTGTTTTCCAATCAGGGGGGCAATTGTACTGCATTTATTTTACAGCAATATTTTATTTAGGAGATATTCATCTTTTCGTTGTTCTGTCCCCTTAAATGAATGCTAGGCCTAGATCTAAAATTAGATTAGTGCAACCATGAATTTTACAAAGCAGCAACATAGGCCATAGGCGTTGTTGTACAGTCAAGCAGACATTGATCTAATTTTAAATGTAGGCCTACTGAGTCAGTCGCCCAAATTGATGTTCTCTGTAGTTCTCACCCTTAGAGCCCCGTGTGTTGGCATGTTGTCAATCAGAAAAGGGAGAAATTATGTCAGCTTAATATTGATAAAAGCACCACGAACACTTGTCTTGAGCGTACTTAAGTGTCAAAAGGCATCCCTCTTGCGTAGTTTTCCCACCCTTTTGAGTCTGGGAACAGGTAGCAAATGCACGCCATCCTGGCTGGTCTACTCTGTCCAACCAATCAAATGCGCCAATGTGACCAAAGAGGTGTGGCCTAGATTTGGGCTTTGATGAACAGACAGACATGACCAGCTGGTCATTGACGCAAGACGGCCTAATTTGCCTTGCCTTGACAAGGTGGTTGGTCAAAATGAATGACTTTCTACAGTTAAAGGGTCAAAACAGAGTGGGCCCACACTCGCATTTCAAACAACTTCACACTGCTTCCTCATGTTTTTTGTGGTTGGACTGTGGACGGATGAATTGTGAACGTGCAAGCAGAGTGGAGTCCCAACCTGTCTGTTCATTTACGTTCAAGATGGTGTCGAGAATGATTCACCACTGTTGCCTTAAAACAAATTTCACTGTCTGTTCATGTGTGCGAGAAGAAGTTCACATGTGAACCGTCAAACAGCAATTTTGAGGCTGCTCTGTGTTCCCAGTATTGAGATTTATGGTGTTTATTGTACATCTGGTGAGAAACCAATGAGGACGAATGAGGAAGCAGTGTGAAGTTGTACGATATGTGGGCCCAATCTGTTTCGACTCTTATGGGTAACAATGCACTCTTTGAACTTTCTGAAATCGGCAGAATTGCCCGTAATCTTTAAAGTGATTAAAAAAAAAAAATTAGAAAGATGATTGTTTGTTATCCACACATAACAATCACGTTTCAAGATGCGCTCTATATGCAGAGATATTTGAAAACTTGTAAGTTAAAGGAGAATGAGTGGTTGGAGACTGAGGTGGTCTAAATTCTCCCTTGCAAATCTCAGTTGGTGCATGCAAGGACACAGAGACACTTGACTCCTTAGTGCCTGAGTGCCAGCTTCATGGCCACAAGTTATACCTGTCAAAACTCCAATATTAATATTATTACCTTATCATTTGTGGGTTATCTTTTTGGCCTCGGAATAGTCCTAAGACATTGTTAAGTTTCTTTGTATCAGGTCCTGAAGGGGTCATGCTTGTACAACTTTTTCCCAGCAAATATCATCTAATGAGGAGCAAATTCAGCATAGCCAACAAAATGCAACATAGGTGCTTCAAATTCAACATAGTCTGCTCAAATGTAACAATAGAGGACCAAATTCGTCAATTGTAAGTTCAAATTCGACATTAGTCAACCTTTGCATCAATTGTCAAACTGAATACGACATTGTAAGTTCAAATTCAACAGTAGATGCTATTTCTCTCTAACCCGACTTTCATTCTCCCCTCCTCATTTTTTTTCTATAGTGTTGAATTTGAGCTTAGAATGTTGAAATTTCATTGACTATGTGCACATTTGGAGTTTCTATGATGAAATAGGACTTTCTAAGTTGATATTTGGTTAGAGAAAGGTGTAATATGTTTTCTGTTTTCCTCATCACCAGGAAAGTATCAGTCTTACTATTTAAGGATAACTTACTATATTGTGTATGATATATCCCTCATTAATATTATTGAAACTAATTTTCAGTGAAGATTTTTTTTTTCTTTTCATTCATTAAGGTATCTTCAGTGACACCCATCTCCTTGCTCTGATGTATTGTGGAGAGCTTTGCTATTGGTATTCATGTGCTTGTAAAGAAGATAAAAGTATATCAAGTGACACTGGAAAGAAGAAATTCATTTCAAAAGACCAAAATCATGCAGAGGCCAATGAAGCTGATGTGAAACAAGACTTTGAAAGTTCATGTCCTATTTCAACATCTACACAAGGCATGGAATGTCAGGGCAGTGATGAATTAAAACTGTCAAAATCCAAGACAGTTTCACGTGACCAATCGCACTCAGAAGCTTGTGCATCTGATGAGGCCACAAACAAACATTCCAGATTTGTCTTTATTGGTAATTGTTGTTTGAAAAAGTACTTGAGTATAACCAATGGTCCTCTGGTTGGTGCTGGTTGGAGCTCTTCTAGGGCAGAAGAAATATTACAACATTTTAAGAAATTAAAACTTTGATGCAGGTGCTTAATTTATTTCATTGATGAATTTTTATTCTAGCAACAACAGACAGGCTATGTTTTCCATTCTATGCAAATAAAATTGATTTTACCTTTAAATATCTTGTTCAGAAGCAATTTTTTGTCAAAGTGGATTGAAAGTGTCTAATCATAATGGGGTTTTTTGTGTAAAAAATAATTGTCAGAATAATTGTCTTAACTTTATGCAAAACAGACCAAATTTAACCATGAGAATTCATAATTAACACTGACTAAAGCAGAGATAAATTGATCAAGGTTTTGAAAGAGATGTATTTGAGAAATTTCTTTTTTTATTTGCTTGAATAATAACCACATCTTGTATATTTCTCCTCAAATAAGAGTCATGATAACACTTAAGGTTTTCAAATAGTGGACTTTAATGTCATGTTACGAAAACCGCCCCCAAAAAACCCAATGTTTCCTTATGATTGTAAAGAGAGAAACAATTCTTCATTCAATTACCTCATAAAGCACTACTATCTTGAGGTGAGTGATAATATAAATGTCAGAGGAATTAAAATTATATGTGACTACCGGTAAATAAAAAGCTACAAGTAATAGCCACAAGAAAGAAATTAAGTTTTTACTTTTAATGTTCCTTTTATTTTATTTTCTCTTTTCAAAGCAACAGCTGTTGCATCTAAAACTTAGTCATGAGAATAACACCCTCAATTCAGCACTTCAGCATGCAGGGCTGGACTGAACAGTGAAGTACATTCTCATAATCTACGCTCAAACCATGAATGATGTTTTTAAAATTGTATAAAAAAACAAAAACTAATACAAGTAGGATATGCGGCAGAGAATCAATCAGACTGATTACAGTAAAGTAAATAATTTGAATGTGAGCATTGGAATTGATGATTTTGTTGTATTTATTTAATGTCATGATGTACACTTCATCACTCAGATCTATTTTATAATTTCATATTGAAAGGTGAAGGTATGTACAAAATGTACATGTCCTGTAATGAGTCATGTGTAGGCAGTTCGTTGATTTATTTATTTTTTTTGTTCTTTAAACAAAGGTTACCCCCCTTGCCACTCAATATACAAACATTGATCACTATGTATTTGTTGTCCTCATAAGAAAATTTCACGATAGCAAAATGAATGTGTATATATGTTGTAACAATACACAAGTAAAGGGAAAATGTGCTGTCCTCAACAGCATTGAAAATTAGAGAACAAAATCATAATGTATCTTCAAACTTGAAACATTTGTGAAACATCAGCAGTGCATGGATTTTCTTTTTTAAACATTCTCACAAAAACCCCACAAAAAACTCCATAACGAAAAACAACATTATCTGCTTTCATGCTGGATTAACAGTCTTCATAAACGTCTTCGACATAATTTAATATTTGTTATCATTGAAAACATTCCTCTCTCTAAGGATAAAAATATACATGGGTATATATCCCCATAGTATGTATGCACAACACACTTTAATTATACATACAGCAATTCAATATTTTAAGAAAATAATTATTAAAGGTTCATGTTTTAAATGTCAGAGTTCATTCTGAGTTTTTCATCTGAAAATTGAAGCCTTTATTTTGCAAAATCATCACAGATGTTAAAAAAACAAAAACAAAACAAAACAAAAAAAACCCCATTCAAAACTGATATTCTTCTCTCACGAGAAAAGGAATAATAACATTCAAGAAACTATACATTGTGTTGCTTCATTCATGCCAACCTTTAACTTTATCATTACTGGGAATCGAGAGACATGGCAAAGGTGATATACATGTATTGTCACTTATTGATCAACTGCATGTGCATGTAAAACAAAGGCCAACATGATCACTTGTCAAGTAACTGGAAAAGACGAGCATAATTGGTATTTTGAAACTTTTAAGCAAAATTTGAAATCACTTTTAATTCTCAGACTGACAATGCTGAACTCGATACATGTAATCAATTTTCCATGAAATGAAAGTAATGGAAATTGATCTTTTTCAGGAGATGACATTTGAATTATCAACTGTCAAAGATATTTGATACCTTTGAATGAGTTTAGTATCCCTTTTGGAAAGGTATTTTGTCCGTGGCCTGTGTAAACATCAGCTAGAAAATTGCCAATCCAAAGCACCATTCCATTCTTGTTAAAAAAGGTATCTTTGTATACATCATCTTTGTCCACATAGGAATTCATTACCATAGGATTTTTCTCTTTTATGGTAGAGAGCAGACAATAGAAACAAATCAAAGCAAAAATTGACCCTGAAAATATAGAATTTGAAAAATTCTTCGTCAAATCTATTTTTTTCCTTCAAAACTTTTTTGTTGCATTTTATGTATGAAAAGTGTGTGTGCACTCTGTATTCTTTAATGTTAAGAGGAAAAATATTGCAATTATACAGAATATCACATTCAGTACTATCTCTTTGGATAGAGTAAGAAATTTGTTCATTCAGGGTGTTTTAAAAAAGAAGCAGTACTCTCTAACCTGCTTACAACTTGCGTAATTCCCGATTGATCTCAATGAAATTTCACACGTGCTTTGACCTATAAGGGGGGATGAAAGTGCAAAGTTTGTCATTTGTTTTGCATACTTTTTGCTCTGAAAATACCTGCTTTTTAAAACTTGGATAGATGATAAAATTGTTTATCAATTTTACGATTAGACAAAGCACATGTGAAATTTCATTGCAATCAATGAGGAATTATGGAAGTTGTGGGCAGTTTAGAGAGAACCACTTTTTTCGAGACACCTTATATATTTAAAATGTAAACACAATTTTATCAGCTATACTCATTACATGTATACATGTATATATATATATATACATCAGCATGGCTTCTTTTAAAGAAGAAAATTATGACTTCTATTCTTAATGACTATTTCAACTCATAGGCATGGGCATTGGAATTTGACAGAGATCAGTTCAAATATTTTTACCTACATATATATATAAAAATATAATGCAAGTTCATTGTAATATCTAATAGAAAATTTGATCAGGAATCTCGGTCTTTGGGCTTTTTCTTGACCCGCTTTGTTCTTTCCCACCGAATGGTTTCTGCTTCAAGAGATGCAAGGTCCATGAGTCGTTGTTGAAATGATGCAGGAGCTCCTGACAAGGGATCGGAATACTTGGGTTCCACTGAAAAAGTTAATACAAATCATAATATAATATTAAATCAAAAGAGCGTTGTTATTAGTGTTAGTGCTTAAGAAGAGGAACTACAATGTAGGTTCTAAATTGACAATAAACATTCTTCCATTGGATTTAAATTATCCTGATGGTCACGTCAGTGGCAAAGTCAAAATCGTGTCTGGATTTTCTGTTCATGATATGCCAGTAGCATTCTTTTAGGTGAAAGAATGTGTATATATATAATAATACATAATGAATATATGACTTTTTAAATTAAACATTCAAAACTAAGATATATATATATATTTATTCATGGAAAAAAGATAATCCATTATCAATTATTGTTATAACGTTTAGTCAAAGTTATTGTATGTTCTATAGAAGCCAATAGTTAGAGCCGTTTACACCGCCTGACAGGGACGTTTCAATTTTACCAGTAATACTGTAATATATTATGGTTTTAATGTACATGGATATATACCTGTTGTTGAATATCATTTTGAACCATTCCCACAAATTAACCTTTTGGATACCATAAGCCCAAATGTCAGCATCAGCATTATCTAACTCATCCCAACATGTTGGCAAATTGTAGTCAAAGAGTTCAGTCATAAACATGCCTATTTAACGGCCAGTGGCAGTCTCAAATAAATTTGATTTGAACGGAAGTGAACTGCACCATATTTTAAAGTAATCCAGAAATTTTGAAAGTGACCAAGTGTTCGTAATATTGATTCTTATCGAATAATGATTAATACATAAAAAAGACAATCTTGTCATTTGCCAAGGATTATTATCATGGCATTTAAATGTACACAAAATATATATATATATATATATAATGTATTATTATTATTATACATTTTTATACATAAGCATGTATACACACTTATACTCACATACTTCTAAGAAAACAACGTTAAATTTAAATATGAGGGCTGTCCCATTGAAAACCGGAAAAAATCCATAAAATAACCATTTTTGTCCTAATATGACAAAAATTTAGCACAACATATCTAAACATGTCTATTTCTCAACAATGTAATCACCACCCTGCTGGATCAATTTTTTTGCCATGGCTACATCAAGAAGAAGATCCCAACCCTGAAGAATTCTCCATCAAGGGATTTCAACCAAATTTCAATCAATCTTTCACTGCTTCCATGAGGTCTTCGTCGTTGGTGAATCGCGATGGCGTTTCAGTAGTCCGACAAGGTGATAATCGGAAGGATTTCAACCAATCTTTCACTGCTTCCACGAGGTCTTCGTCGTTGGTGAATCGCGATGGCGTTTCAGTGGTTCAAGAAGGTGATAATCGGGTGGGGCCCCAAGTCAGGACTGTGAGGGGGGTGGAGGGTGGGGGGTTGTAGAACTTACCAGTTGAACTTTTTGATCCAGTCTTACATGACATTAGAAGCGTGTGGCGTTGCGTTGTCATGCTACTAAATGACACCACTGGTCAACGGGCCTGGTCTTTTTCGGCACACAGCCTCTCTCACCTTATCTAGAGTCTGGCAGTACATATCTGTTTGCATTAACAGTATGCCCTGGTTCCAGAATGTCAAGAAGCAGAACACCTTTAGCATCCCAGAAAACAGTCATGTCCTTGTTCTTGTTCTTCTTGTTCTTCTTGTTCTTGTTCTTCTTCTTGTTCTTCTTCTTGTTCATCTTCTTGTTCTTGTTCTTGTTCTTGTTCTTGTTCTTGTTCTTGCTCTTGTTCTTCTTGTTCTTCTTGTTCTTGTTCTTCTTCTTCTTCTTCTTCTTCTTCTTCTTCTTCTTCTTCTTCTTC
>JBCHJU010434338.1:0-19681 GCA_039654505.1 Plocamopherus imperialis
TAATAATAATAATAATAATAATAATAATAATAATAATAATAATAATAATAATAATAATAATAATAATAATAATTAGCAAATACTAAAAATTACTGCTTTCTGTCCAACAATATACGGGCTGGAGTGACTGTATTATGAAGCGATGGGTACAAGTCAACATTCAATGACAAATTGAATATGATGCCTTTTATAATATAATGGGAATGTAGCAGTTAATGGACACAGGAAAGATCAGACAAGAAGACCTACTTGGACAGTGATGAGTATTACAGGTCGCGTTGTCTATTACGGGCCCTTGGCAGTCGCTGCCATTGTGGAAAGGCCCGATGCACACACGTGACCTCTCCTTGACGCCCCCACCACATGTGACGTCACAGGATGCCCAGTCCGACCAGTTTTCCCACACGCCATCCACTGTGGATAGAATCCATAGCCGAGGAATAAGATAATTAGCGGACATGGCCGATGGTATACTATGAGTAAAGTAAGAACGAAGTGAAATGCAAGGTAGATTTCTAATCAACAATTTTAACTATAATACGTCAGGTATCATGAACACAAGTTTGGAAATATTGCAATGGTACGTCTGACAAGTGGTCTTGTAAGCTCAGTTTCTCTTATGCTGAATCCTAGGTAACTCCTACTTTTTATTTTCCTGCTTAGCTTCAATATTTTAGAATGATTGAATTTTTACCCCTTTTTCTTTTGTTTTCCTAAAACGTCGTTTTATTGCCTTTTAATATCTTTTTAATTATCTTCATTTACGATTCGATTCCTTATTCTATTGCAATCCACTATATATCGGTATGAAATCAAGTTAACTATTTGTGTGTCATGAGCCCAACTATCGGCATTAGTGCGATTTAACTCTTTGACTTCATTTAGCCCATATGTCGGCATTGAGCTCAAACATATGGGCAAATTGTAGTCAAAGAATTCAATCGTGCCCATGCCGATAGATCGGCTTATGACATGGAAAGCGTTTATGCACTGTGAAATGGTTGACTTAAATCTAACACTGACTCGCTCTATTTCTTCCAATTGACTTTGGCGCTTCTTACCCGGACAGTGGTGAGTGTTGCATTGCTGGGTTTCATTCCATGCTCCTTGGCAGTCCTGTCCTCCGTAAAAAGGCCCCGTGCAGTTCCTGTGCCGTGATTGGCTGCCCACTCCACATGTCAGACTGCACTGGTCCCACACCGACCATGCCTCCCACACACCATCCACTGGCAAGCGATTGGTATAGAATTATAATGGAAACGTGAAAATGTTTAAACAAAGTCAATGTTCTAGTGCATGACCCTCCTGTCACGTTGAAATTTAAGGCAGTGAAGCATTTATGGGGTGACACTAGCAAGAGGTTAAATGCTATTTCCCCTTTCAACACAACAAATTATAGAGTTTAAAACTGGGTGCAATAGTCTTAAATTTGAATCTAAAGATGCCCGTTCGATCAATGGTTTTAATGTATCTGTCGATAAAAAATTAAGAGCTCTGACATTCATTAATGATTGAATTTTAAATTGTAATTTAATAACTTCTGTTGTCCAGGCATTTAAAGGGGGTTTTTTAACGTATGAGCCCATGTATTTGATAAAATAAAATGATAATACCTAACATGTTATATTGTCCAAGAGCAATTTTCTTCTCGACTCTTTCATAGTTAAATCGTTAGCAACTGTAAAACATTGTGCTGGACGAAAATGGGAATAACTAGTAGTGTATTCTTTAAAAAAAGAAAGAAAGAAAAGAAAAAAAAAAAAACTCCCCCCCCCCCCCCCGAAACCAGAGTTTTTAAAGTTTGCCGTCTCGTACAAATTATATCATCTCTTTACCCTTAACTTTCGAACTTATAACAATTACAATAGTATTACATTTCAATTCTTGCACTGATTGCCGGAATTTCAAAAATGGAACAGAAAAGCTCTGGTTGTCACAACTCCTGGCTCAATCGCATTTTCCATTTTTTCCCCACCGTTTTGAAGCTTCTTTACTGATCGTTTGTTTTCAGGAATGCTAAACACCTTTGTTCAAAAAGTCCTGCTTTTGGTTGGCTGATCAAGCTACCCAAAGATAATGTTTCATATATATACATATATGTTTAAAGTTGCAAAAAAGTGAAGACAGTAGACAATATAGCATGCAGATAAACCAAAATTTTTCACAAGAACCAACATCAATGAATAAAATATATTTATTTTCTTTGTCGTTGAGTCATAACTATATTAGAACAACAGGTAACTGAAAGAGATAACGTGATCTGAAAGAATCATTACATAAAAATACAATTGTGATATCATATTTACATTAAAGTGTATGAAAGATTACAAAAAGCATGAAAGTAAAAAGTGTATAAGAGAAATCAAAACGAAAGAAAATAAAGACTTAGTTTATATCTTCCAAACGGAGAAATTATTTGAATGCACACAGAAGGCCTCTACAAAAAGTTTGGGAAAAGGATGTGTTATAAAGCGCCGTGTCGTGTTGACTGTGTTGTATCCTATTTCTGGTTCTTCGTGCATTGCTGCATCATAACATCCTAAGCAAAAAATAATGTAAGGAAGCGAAACCTCAGGCATTTCGCAAATCAAATTGATAAGAGCAAATCAACTTAACTGAAAGCCATTCAAGCCATATGAAAAAGTTATGTAGTTACATGGCAGTTACACTTTACATACGTTTCATAACACGATATTCAGACATTTATTTCTACTACTACTCAACAGCCAGAATTAAATGCTTAGGATATATGGATAATATTATAGTAGTATATTATATATTTACGATGATAATATATTGAGACTATGAAACCAGGAAGAAGGAAGTGGGAATCAAAGATGGAAGGGGTGGGGCAGATTGGTGTGTATGGGGCGGGGGAGCTTCTCGAGGTAATTCTTATCAATGGTTGGGATGTAAATTAACTCCCATTTAATGTGTCTGTTGACTTTCATTTTATTCTATTGAGTAAAATCTGTTGGCTGTCTTTGACGGGTGCCACAAACGATTCGCCAATCACACGCGTGCAGAAAAACCACACCGACGAGAAACGTGGCCATTGAAGACCAAGACAATCGCAGAATAATGAAACAAAACTTACCGGGACAGAAATGGCTATTGCACGTATCGTTCTGCTGTGAAGGACCTGTACAATTGGCGCCCCCAAACTGGGCGTCGTCACATTGCCTGTCCCTGATCCGGACACCCCCACCACACGACACCGAACAGTCGCCCCAGGGGGTCCAGTGTTTCCAGCTGCCATCAACTGTAAAGTGGAGGGAGGGGGTGGCGGGCGGAGAGGGAGAGGAAGAGACGTAAAAAAAGGGTTGATGACGATGAGGAGGAGGATGAAGCTAATGATGATGGTGACGATGATGGTCTTACTTAATTGCTGTTCTTATCTTGCCCATCCGAGTAGGACGCCTCAGCAAATTCAGTGATTTTCTTGGTCAGCTTGCGATTTTGAGCTATTGATCTCAGATCTTCAAGGTCGCTCAACGTTTTGAGTTTAAGGGTAGCGTCAACTTGAGAGATATCTTAATTGAGAAACTGGCAATGGTCGTGATTGGCCGTCCTTTTAAAATTGCTGCAAATTTGGTAAAATAGAATTGCATGGCTTTATTATCAGGGATGTCTTTGCTTCTTCTCAGGATATGTCCAGATAGGCGCCAACGACTTTGGTTGATAACGATAGAGAGATGCATTATATTGCATTTTTTGTACAGTGAGATGTTTGGTATTTTCACTGGATAGTATATGTTGAGGAGTTGCCGAAGTTGTTTTCTATTAAAGGCGTCCATTGTTTTATCTCAGTTTTTGTCATTACCCATGTACCACAATTGTATGTGAGGATTAATTTTACGAGTGACCTGTATTATTTTAATTTCACATTTACTTTTATTTTCTCTCTTCTTATCCATGGGCTCTTATTTTTGTGAAGGGCGACAACTGATAGCTTTTTTCTTCGTTCTACTTCTTCTACGTAAGCAATTAAGAAGCCTACTTTGTTGTTTTCCAAGGAGTTTTTCTCTGCTGATGGATGTCAGTTCAGTTTTTTTCTACATTCGCAATTTGCTGATACTTTCTCGAAACTTTTTGAACCTCGTCATAATTGATGTATTCAAGGCCCGCAAAGTCTGCATCATCGGCGTACATGATCTCTCTTGGAATAATTTCTTCAAGTGTGTATTTTGTATTTTCTATTGAAATCCGAACTTCTTGTAGGGCATGTTCGAGGTAGATTACAAAGAGAACAGAGCTGAATCCGTCCCCTTGGGGAGTTCCGACATTGCTGGTAAATGGAACTTCAATGTCTGCTTTATTTTTTTTTTGTACTAATGATAGTTTTGTTTATGAGGAATCGTGCCAATCTTATCTCATCTTCACTGTTGATATCTAGCGCTTCGTGGTTACAAAATTTACATTGAAGGGTTTTGCTACAATCTCGTCTAGGGGTGGTGCTCCACAGGAACGATGGTCTTGGTGATGGAAATGATTAAGATGATGATGATGATGATGATGATGATGATGATGATGATGATGATGATGATGATGATTATGATAATGATGATGATGATGATGATGATGATGATAGTAATGATAACGATGATAATAAATAATTATGATGAAAATGATAAGTAGTCTCCCTAGGCTAGATTTCCTAATAAAGATGTATAATAAGAGCGCAGGGGGAGAGTTTACATAATTATCCAGTCTTATAGTACAAAACCAATCAACATGCGAAGTTCGCCAAATATGCACTAACAAAAACTTGGGTGTTTGAATCGTTCTCGATCCCCATTTGTATTTTTGATAAATCTTCTTAACCAATATTGTTTGTCGGTATTTCGTCGATTTCAGTTTTGGTCTTCGATATCAAACCCTTTACACCTAGGCTAGTCTATGCACACATTTTAATATAAAGTTTTGTATCGACACTGTTCCCTCCCAGTGGGCTTCCGTGGCGTCTCTAGTATAGAATATCTATAAAGATTATGTCTCTCGAATGAATCTAGATTTAGGTCAAGACGGGTATTTAGTAAGTGTAGTTGATCTATCATTCTAAGTCTAACACTTACAGGAACATATCTATTTCTCCACCAGATCTATGTGAAAATTTCACTAGATTTAGATTCTAGATCTAGATTTAGAAATCTAGCTATCGAGCTAAAAGGAATCATCTATACTTTAATTTCAAAATTAGATAGTGTTTTTTACACACCCGGTCGAAGGCGGGAGCCAAGCTAGTATAATTTATTCATGAAATTTCCTTGGCCCAATGGTTTGCAGCAACCATTACTTTTGATTGGAAAACTTAAAGACAAAATTAGTTAATACAGACAATTTCTAAATTGGTTTGAAAAAAATGGCATTTCCTGTCCAAAGGTCTATCTTATCCCTTGCTAACCACACATGTCATTTCCTGTCTTCAGATCAACTCAACCAGTGGACTACCACAGACGCCATTACCTGGACAAGGTTGTGTGCTGCAATTCCCAATGTCAATCCATAGCCTTGGGCATGCCGCACCACCGTAAAAAGGACCAGTGCAGTTTCTCTCACGTGACCTCTGACCTCCTCCACAGGTCAAAGAGCAGTCGCTCCAATCTCCCCAGGGTTCAAAAACCCCATCGACTGCGAGGGGAGACGGCAGTGTTAAAAGGTTAATTGTATGAAAAAATATTATATTATACAAGAAATAAATGGTAATAGATATGCGTGTATTGTGTGTTTGTGTTTTAAAGACAATCGCAAGAAATTGAAACGAGTCGAGAATTTCTTCAAGGAAAATCACACACAGCTGAGACCCGAAAAGATTAAAGAAGAAAGAAATGATGACGAAACAATAATTGTACAGTCAACAGGTTAATGACAACAGATTTATTTACTTAAATAAGATTGATGACAATGAGAAATGTCACTATAGTTATTTAAGTTCTAAGTTCAATCATGTTAGAAAGATTCGTTTGAGAGAAATTTGAAAATATTTCCCCTTTTTTACGTTATTGCTCATTTCATTCTATTTTATATTCTACAATGCTATAGAGATAAATGCTAATCGTGGGAAAGTATTTTTCTTGCTGCAGCTGCTTGGGATAAGCTAGTAAAGTTAATTATATTCTGTCTTATCATTTGAATATTATTATCTGAAACAAACTCATACGTTCAACTTAGTCACACTTCGTTAAATTTTGTCTAAAGAGCTAAATAAAGACCATTCTTAATTTTAATCCCAACACCACAGGGAAGAAAACTACCAATGCATACCTGATGGGGTTATATTTTGCCTTGTGCTACATAATGAAAAACTTTAATTTTGACTTGACCCCCTGATATATATGAAAAAACGATTATATGACAAAACTACATTTATAAGACACGTAAACATAATATTCTTCAATAATGAAGTTAAGGCCAAGTATGTATAATGCTCCTTTAATTCAATTAATTATGTTTTTTACAAAGCTAGTTTGTTAGAAATGTTCCTATTTAAATCTCTGAAACACATTGAGGAAAATATCTTTAGGCGCTTAAGTGACTTCCATGGACCTTTTATTGTCGAAAGAAAGCAGGTACCATGAAAAATATATGTCATATATTGTTGTTATCCAATGTAAAAATAGAAGAGCATGCATGAAACCTCTAAAAAAGCAAATCTAATCGTCATTAAGAGTCAGAACATGCGAAAGAGAACCTCGTCTTAGAACCTCGTATTCTAAATGCAAAATATTAACTTGTTCATTTGCCTTCTTGAAGGGATTCCAAATCGAGCTAATGGTGAAAATTATACTGTAAAATGTTTAATAAATACTACACTCTTTATTTTAGAATATAATCATTCACTTGACTTGTTCTTACGACATTGATCTAAAAAAGACTTTAAAGGCTGTAAAATTTAATACTGCTAAGAACAGTATTGGCATTAGCAAAAACGTATTTAGTTTTATATAAAGTACCTCGCAAATGGTAAGGCTATGATATTCTATGTCGGATGGCCCATAAATGCAAAACAACAAAATCGAAAAATAATAAAGTCTTAGTTTGAAAAATGATTGAAAGTAATTGTTTAAGTTATAGATCAGGTATGTATTCATTTCTAATTTAATCATATTAAAAGTAGCTTTCCAATCGATGTCAAATATTAAAAATAGCAAGGAGGCCATTCACACCAAAAAAAATCAATGACCAATATAATGTAAATGGTGGAATGTAAAGAAATAAAAAAATAAATACCACTAATTATTTAATCCCTAAAGGGAAATTTATCTTTTGGTTTTTTGACAGAAAACCGAGCGTCAGCCGCAGAGCAGCGCCGCAAACAAAGTCAGTTAGTATAAATAACCTTGCTAAAGGGTTAAATGCCAATGAACGGTGTTCTGGAGCAGAACTTGCAATCAGTCACCCATCTGAACAGCGACCATAGTCAACACTGCTTGACTCAACTCACTGCCGATGCGTGTTCACTGTTGAATTGATCTTGACGTAGGTATTGCCGATGACAATATAATGCTTTCATTTTCAGCCAATCATTTCTATTGGGATGACGACAAACAATGTTTGAAGATCGTATCCCAAACTCAGCAAGACGAGTCAATAATAATATTCAACCCAAACCACGAAGTTGTCATTGAAAACTCAATGCAAAGACATTGGATGGAGGACCGCCCGGATGATGTAAGAAGTTCAAAATAACAACTTGAAAAACTCAGTGGACATATTTTATTTGCTGACATTGTATGGGAGCGATAAATTGATAGTACGGGGCTGAGGCTAAAGAAGTTGACATGGATTTATGCCCCAAGTCATACTCTTTGTTGATTTCTGAAGCGGAGAACGGAGCACATATGGCAAAGCCCAGAGTTCTGTGATGTTTGACAAGTAAACATATTTTGTTTGCTGAAATTGAAAATACTGACAAGCCCATCGGAAGACGTTATGGACGTGACAGGCCGAAAAATGTCAGAACAGAAGGCATAATTATAATTGCTCAAGTTGAAAATGCCTTTTATTCGAAAGAAGACAATATGGAGCATAATCTTCCCAAATTTGTCAACAGACTGAGTTGAAGCCAAAACTAGAAGTGGAGATCTTGATAGAAGAACTTTGTGGGGCATGAAGCGGATAGTGTTCACTGATGGGAATACTTTACATTTGAAATTCACAAATAGATACACACATAATAATGCTGTGTTTGACACCGGAAGCCATCAATCCCTTTCAAAAGGTTTAACCATAAGGAAAATGTTTTCTTCTTTTTGAAAACATGAAAAATTGTATATGTTTGTTTGCGGTAGCTAAGACTAGGTGCAAACCATAACTTTGGGTAAATCTTTTGGTCTATTGTTTTTATTTCCATTTTCTTCGTTTCGTTAGACTGACGAGCTCGATATTTTCATTTTTGACACCGATCATTTCATAATTTAAGTAGGATTACATGCTCTTTACGTAAAATATCGATTTAAAGGGGCCATCTACTTTTTAATTGCTTTTAAGCTGGGGCGTTATATCATGAATCACCCGGTTGACAGAATATTAATTTGCTGTTGTGCAAGTAGGTTTTAAAAACATTGAAAAAAATAACCCTCGTGGTCATTGATTGCAAAATTGCCACAGAACAAAATATGATCCATGGGACGGATATAACGATATGTTGCAGTAATCATATATTTATAGAGACAAGGTCAAATTCAATGATCGGTAAACTAGCAAATCACGATAATAAATGGTTGAACATTTTTTTCAACAGAATTCCATGATAATTAATTCGATAGCTACATTATTATGATATAATATATACCTATAATACATAAGCGACATAATAGAAAATAGTAATCAGAAATTAAGCGAAACTTAGTAAGAAATAAAATGCAGGTATAACAAAGTTGCTGATTACTATGAAAGAAGGATAATTCGAAAATAAAAACAGAAACATATTAATATACAAGAAGACATAAAACTACTAATGCTACGACAATTATTATTTTTTTTTACATACATGTAATGTGCTTGGGGCTTTAGAGGAGCTGGAAGGAAACAGCATTGCAGATCAATATCAATAAATTAACCTAAAAATATTACATAACATAACAAAATTAAAAACAAAAAGACGTAAATACCCTCACACACAGACATACACAAAACAACAAGCAATAAAATACACCAAATGTTAAACTTAAGTCAGTCTAGGAAAACATAAACACATTTATTTAAATATCTCTCTTGCTAGTATTTTATTAAAGATATGTTTGTTGTTGTTGTTTAGTAATGATATTGCATTAATGTTAATGAGAATAAGAAATGATCCTAAGTGTATTGAAAGTTCTATTTGTTTTTAAACAGAGCTCTTCTACAGCAATACATGATAACCATCTTAGCAAAGTTTAAGCACAGCATTATAATAATAAACAACGAAACGGCCTTTTCTCCTATCTTTCATCCACTTTAAGTAACGGAAATTTAATGAATGGCCTACTCTCTAGTGTAATGAGCAAATAATTCAAATATTTTACTCACCTTAAATACCAAAAATGAACTGGCTTCTAAAATAAACCTGTATGTCTATGCAGAAAGAAAATATGTTGCTGCAATTTCAAAGTTAAATGCATTAAATCCATGCGATGGAAACCTGAAACCAATTGTTCATGCAGATGAAGTAAGGGAGGCAATTCAAAGAAACATTTCAATAACGTGTTCAACATCTAGGGACAAAAGATTTTTTCGATTTCATCAATAAACAACAAAATCAATATGAAATCCACATAAATTCCATGCACACTTTCACACATTTTCGCTGGAACCAATGATCACCGAAGGAATCATGTAATGTCGTGGCAACGGATAAATATAGCGTGACCTTTTATGCTCGGAAAATGAGTTGGTTGTCTGCTAATACATGGTTTAGGGGGAGACAAACGCAATAGTATGTCTTTTAATTGTGTTATTTCTGTAAGTGGTTGGATATTATAAAATGATTGACTTGATTCGTTACTTTCCTTAGGATTTTTACTTTTTGCCTTCTTCTGGTTTTGTGCCTTGTCGTGATACAGAGAAATAGAAGTATGGTTGAAATGGAAATGTTGAAATGTGAGTAAAAACACAGTGAGTTGATCATGCATCAATTCCAAACAAGTCCAAATCAAGTCCTAGAACTAGGCAAGCAGAACGTAAATTGCAATGTCATCTTGAATAAAATTCCTCTTCAT
This sequence comes from Plocamopherus imperialis, assembly GCA_039654505.1. Lineage (NCBI taxonomy): Eukaryota > Metazoa > Mollusca > Gastropoda > Nudibranchia > Polyceridae > Plocamopherus > Plocamopherus imperialis. The sequence continues at coordinate 10,200 of JBCHJU010434338.1, forward strand.
GTCTAGGAAATAAACTCAAACCACACCGTGGTCACGCCCAAAGTTAAGAATATTGCAATTTTTTAAACAATTATTATGAATTATTCCGCATGTTGTTGAATCATTTTCAACTTAACTTCTCGTGAAGTTTGACTTATAATTTAAGATCTTAGTCATTGAGTATTTGGAACAAATACCAAGTTATAGACTTTCTATTTTATCGCCATTAACACCAAAACTAAAAACCTCAAGTGAAGAGCCATAGCTCAACTGTCTCAGTAAGTCATCAGTGCAAATCTCGCAGAAATGGGCAGCTCTGTGTAGTAAAAGAGATTTGAAGTGTAAATGATACAATTCTATCCTACCTTGATTACTAAAGCCCAACGTCAAACTGTCCTTAGCAAGTCAAGGTCATGCTAAAAATCATTCTTAGAATCTTAGCCACAGAAAATGAAGATACGTGATCCACATCATCATATAATTATGGAGTATATTAAGAAAAGTATAGTTTAACAGGGTCTGTTGAAAGGCCTCTTTTACAGATACATATAGGAAGACAAAAAGGCATTTGATGAAGTACTCTGTGTGTACATCATTAGGAACACGAATAAATAGTCTTGCAACGAATCTATTTCCAGAGCAATAGAGGCAATTCTTTGGTCAAGATACGAAAAGTGTCACTCTTTGAACTCTCCTCTGCACAAAAGCTTTTTCCGGGAATGTTTAGAATGAAGAGTAAATGGGCGGGAAATTCTTTGGCGTTTCGATAAAACACTGGAGCAAGGACAAATGCGATGTATCCTGAAGAAAGAGAGACAGAATGAGCTCGCCGAAGGAACACCAGACAGATGACTGGGTCAACGTGTGAGGTTTTAAAGCATTACACTCCAGGACGGTGATAGTCTAGCTCCTTTGGTCTACCCATTTGGCTTATCCGTTTGCCGCAGCACATGCATGTAGACAAAAACATACGGGACATTATGAATTAGGTTTCTGCTTTAGGAAATTATTACGAAGTATTCTGAACATACACGCCCCGGCGAAAATGTTGAAGAAATAATTTAGGAAAAATGTGGGGAGAAAAACTAAACTCATTTTAGAAGCGTTTATGGACTTTTCCGACATCTTTTAAAAACACGACTCATGAGATCCCAGCAAGCAAAGCAAAGACATTTTATTTCACCTTAAACCCCGCCAAAAGAACCAAAGAAGAGCCAACAGCGACGTGTCCTGTAGCATGGAACACCGAACTGAAAGATACGTCAAACTAAGTCGATGCAAGTAACGTCACTAATGGAGATTGCCAAAATGGGAAGAATCATATACGGTAGAAATTTATTGAAAAATAGCTGAAAGTACTATCCTGACTATCCTGACAGTGAAACGCAATGAGTCAACTAAGTCAAGCCTATTTTCTAATCACAATATGATCTCTGAAAATCGTGTCTTCAAGAATTTGTCTTGCTCTCTTAAGCAGTAGAAGACTTTAATTGTGGTTACATGATGGACACATTATTATTTCCAGTCAGTCCAATTATCAGTATTATGAAGAAATCTGTGTTTGATAATCGCCTACTCAACGCTTGTGCATTGTGTTGAATGTAAACATTTTTATCGTGTGAAAAAAATGAAAATATTTCAAAAGCATTGTCATTTTCGTGTGTTATTACATTTCTTCAAACAGTTTTCAAATGTCTACAAGCAGTGAATTTCACGGCAAACCAAAAAGGGAGATAAATGACACCAAGCAACTGATGTGGTGACAACGGGGTTACCTGGACAGTGGAAAGTGTTACACGGCTGGTCATCTGTAGCCGGACCAGGGCAGTCGGCACCCCCGTGCAAGGGGCTGTCGCACGTGCGGTTTCGCAGCTGAGTTCCGTTGCCGCAGGTGAGCGAACAGTCGCCCCAGCTTGACCACGGCTTCCACTTGCCGTCGACTTGAGGCAGGGAAAGAAAGGGGAGATAATTTACTGTAAATGTCAAACAGAGTATATCTGGGTCCTCAGTCATATCAAGGTGGCATTATTGTTCATCAACTAAGATCTGGGCCATTAATCATTTTAGCAGAAGTAAAAATCTGGAATATCAGTAATAATTTTTGTAGAAGAAACGTTTTGCAGTTCAAGGTCATTTACAATTTAATAACAGATGTATCATCTAGGTCACTCATCCTTTTATCTTGGAAAATGGTTCATTACCTCAAGATCAAGGTCATTAAGAAAGATATAGGGGAAAAAGGTTGAGAATATAATCATGATAAACTTTAGAAGCAGGCTTAATGAATTTGAGCGAATAAGGATTATGGACAAACTGTATTTTATATGGATTTCATAATAAAATACTATCCTTCATTTGAGCTCATTCATTAATAATTATCAAAATTCATTAGCACATAGCTTGCACTTCCCATAAACCAGAGGAAAACTAAAATCTTAGAACTGAGAAGATAGGATTTCTTTGTCAATGGTCATTGCCTAGTCAGCCAAGAACATTTTAGCTGCGCGCTATTCTTGGGATAGATAGGACCTATAACATAATACTTACCATGTAAAGTCGATAGTTAACGCCTATAAGAAAACGCCTACAAGATAAGGATATATCTTCCTTCCTCCCCCCGCCCCAACCCCCCCCCTCCCCAAAAAAAGAATTTTTAAAAATCAGCAAATAAAATTTAATCGTGATCACCAAACCAAAAACTGGTGACATCATGCTGCGCTTTCACTCAATAGGGCATATCCTGCTGTTTTGAATAGAGCAAGTCAACAGATCATAATGAATATCCCCCACTTCCAGTACAGATATATTTAAACCATAATATTACTTATTTCGTTTTCAGGGTGTTTTTGTTGCTGTTTTTTGTTGTTGTTGATGTTGTTGATGTTGTTGTTGTTGTTGTTGTTATTTTATTAGTCATTCTTTTCTGTTCTGCTTCCTCTTGTATTTAATGTTGTTTATTTATTTATGTGCTTTATGAGTAATCAATGTGATATGTCATTGTTTAATTTGGTTCTGCCACAGCCTTAATTAATGAAGGAAGTTGATCTGCCACAGCAGGATCTCTACTGCAGTTTCAAAATTAAACTGAATGATGATGGACCGTATTTGTTCCTTTTCTTCTTTTCTTCCTCATTTCAACACTGTAGATTAAAATATATACCCAAAAATTGTAACGCGCATTACTAAAATTAAGAAAAGATACGAAAAATATTTCCAAAGAATCAATAACAACTTTACTGTTCTTTAAGGCAAGGCTCTTAAGGCTCTTTGCCTCAAGAAAGATTTACACTAGACATTCACCCATTACTTTTCTTCAAATGTGTAATTTCACTCTGTTAAAATAATAATATAGTAAGTGATAGTTTCAAACTCATGCCCAAAAAGGTGTTTCAATGATAAAATCATATTAAAAAGACTTGAGGCAAGAAAGATATGAGAATTTAAAAAAAAGGGAATCGAGAAGGACAGAATTGAGAGACGACAACAAAAGTAAGTAAAATGAAATGGAAATGAGGTGCTCAGAGGGTAAAACATTTTGAAGAAAAAACCAACGGTGATGTGGGGAGTAGAGGATGGAAGATGAGAATGGGAAAACGTGCATGTTTGGTGTGGGGGAGGGGGGGGGGATAGAGGCAGAACAAGCATTTTCGAAAACAGACAGGTGGGATGCCAGATGGCGGATTTCACAGAAACACAGACAGTCACACTTAAACTGGGTAACGTGGTTAAATCCGGGAACATGGAACAGGGAGTGGGATTGGGATCTCCACATGGGAAACACAGCAAACGGAAAGCAATCGATGGTTGAGTGCAAGTAGTAGCTACCACAACAACTGCTTTAAGAAGTTATCACATTTTTTGTAAAGTGGTTATCATAACTCTTCTTAAGTAGGTGTCACAAGTTTTGGTCAAGCGCTTATAAAAACTTTTTGTTAAGTGGCTATCACAACTTTTGTTGAGTGGCTACCACAACGTTTGTTAAGTGGTTACCGCAACTTTTTGTTAAGTGGTTATCACAACTTTTGTTAAGTGGTCGTCTCAACTAATGTTGAGGGGTTATCAGAAATTTTCCCAAGTGGTTTTTCACATTTCCTGTAAATTCTCTGGACCCCACATTTATGAACCATTCAACATTGATCAATTAAGTAGGAGTAATTTTTTTTAGGTATCGGGCGTTGTGTTTGAGTGTGGGTTTATGTGTGTGTGTGTGTGTATGTGTGTTGTGGCTTGTTTGATGTTTGTTTTGTTTTTTGTTTGTTTGTTTGTTTGTTTTTTGTTCGTTTGTTTTCTGGGGGGCTGCTTTTGTTTGTTTGTTTGTTTGTTTTGGGGTTTTTTTGTTTTTGTTTTGTTGTTTTGTCTTTTCTTTATTGAGGAAGGGGTGGGTTTTGTTTCGTTTTGCTTGTTTTCCTTGGTTGTCAATTTTTTCTTTTGTTATATTGGCTTTTTTTTTTTTTTGGCGGAGGGATGGAGGGAGAGGGGAGGGGGGACGTGTTTCTTTACTTTTTACTTTACTTTTCTGGTTGACATGGTCATTATGACAACGAACCTCCAGAAAAATAGAAGGCTGCCCGTGGAGAGACAGTCTCGCTCAAGCACTGTGACTTCAGTACTGTTATACGTCTGCACTTCTAAACTCTACCCACCCCACAACATTTCACAGTCTTTATTTCCGTTCTACATTTTCCTCTCTAAGGACAGCTTCACTGACAGACGGCAATGTGAGAATTGATGCTATTAATGAAATCAGAATAAATTAATTATATATTAAGTAAACTACGAAAATATACAGCTTGACCATTATTTTTCAAGAGCTTATTAAAATCCAAATACAATTCTTTTTTTTTTTTCTATCCTTAGCAGCTCATTACACTACACCCAAAAAAAAAAAGATTTGTACAAAAAAAAAAAAAAAAAAAAAAAAAAACACCCACAAAAAACCGTGTGGATAGTTACTTCTTGCACACCCCATCGATGGATTCTTAATTCATAAAAATGAATACTTTTTTAAACAATCAATCAATCAAAATGCATTTTTATCGTCTGTCTAGCATCATGCCACGTCTACAAACCACACCCACATCAAAATAGGCCAGCACAGCAACCCTGGTCCCCCGGCCTTTCAACGGTAGCACAGGGGGCTCTATACCTGGACAAGGACGGTCGTTGCAAGGGCCAGTGTCAAGGTCATCCCCCTCGCAGTCCTTGCCGCCATGTTGCCCATGGTAACAACTCCGTTGCCGCTGACGCACTCCGCCTCCACAGGTGGCGCTACAGTCTGCCCAGGCGGCCCAGTCCAGCCAATGGCCGTCCACTGTTGAGTTACACAGGAGGAGCTTCTATCTTTAACATACGGCTCGCTGACTTCAACATATGGCACGCTTTTGTCTTTAATATTATGGCATAATTCTGTCTTTAACATACGGTACATATCATGGCACACGTCTGTCTGTAACATACGGCTCTTTATCTTAAACATGTGATACGCTTCTGTCTTCAACATATTGCACAATTCTGTCTTTAACATACTGTTCCTTGTCTTTAACATATGACATACGTCTGTCTTTAACATACGGCTCTTCGTCTTAAACATATGGCACAATTCTGTCTTTCACATACGGCTCTTTGTCTTTAAAATATGGCACATTTCTATTTTGAACACACGGCTCTTTCATTTAAGATACGGCCATCTCTGTCTGTAACATACGGTTCTGTTTTCCACATATTGATTTCTATACCTATTGACATATGAATATTTTTTTAAGATACGTCTTTTAGCCTTTAAAATATGGCCCTCTATCTGTGTTTAGCTTATGGCTAAGCCTATGGCAATCTGTCTTTGTTTAACATACAACAAACTTCTTTAACATGCCGCACTCTGCTTATTATGTTTGACACAAGTCTGTGTTTAGCATGTATCATCTTTCGTTTTTAATATACCTCTCTCTCTTCAACATATTGAATACTACTGTACATTGGGCTTAAAATAAGGTTCTTTATGTTCCAGTAGTATTGCTATGGCCCTCTTTTTCACCCCTTCTTCGATCATTTACTGAATTTTGCTTTGTTTTGTTTTTGTTTTATTGTTGTATTCTAATGCAATATTGTTGCTTAGAGATTGTCACCTCACATACCACCCCTACGATCGCTCTACCCCGGCTTGTGTCACCTGTTGACATTCGTCAATCATTGACAATCCCATTTGACTTTTCTCGCGACCGTCCTGCTGTATTGCTTCTTCATCATTCGTAAATTAAATATCTACACACGTTTCTGCCAAGCGTTACGTACGCTACAAAACATGTTATTAGAGTTATCCCCCTATCCTAAGCCCATAAATGAACCGATACGTAAATCATTTTCCCTATTGTTTTGATTTTTTTTTTTCCTTTACGCTTTTCCCCCCTCTCCTCTCCTCTCCTTTTGTCAGTAATTATTCTTTGCCAATTACTACTAGCTTGATAATGACAATAACGGCGATTCAATGAGACTAAATATTCAAGGGAGGCTGTCAAGTGATGGAATGAAACACCCGTGACTATCTAGCTGGTATTCTATTATGGATGATATTGAAAGCGAGTCGACAGACAGCGGAGGGTTGTTTAAAAACAGAGGTCAAAGGTCAATGAAGCGGATGGGTGAAAATGAACGTAATTTTTTAAAGATTATGTGAGGTTTCCAGCTATCATGGGCAATGACATCACTACTCCATACAAAATGACATAACATGTAAGTATTTTCAAAGGATTAAACTTGAGAGAGGTGTGAAAAAGAAAAGAGAAAGAAATTTGATATTGCGTGGAGGAGGATGAAAGCAAAGAGGAGGAATGTGCATGAAATTCTATGGAAAATTCGGAACTCGGTTCCAATGACAACATCTTAAAAATGGTAACATGAAAAAAGATTTGAAGTAGGTAAAAAAAAGTAAAAATATTGGAAAAAGTGTTAGCATAAAATTAGTAAAGTAAAACGCAAGTCACAATGACACAGAGAATAATAATAAAAAGATCTTCATCTTTTTCTTTCGTGAATAAGAGTCAATGAAGATGAATTCATTAATTGTAAGATAAGAAATTGACTACTCATTCTGTTCGATACTATACTTCAATAACTTATCTTTGATTTAATCTCACTGTGTAAAAGATCTTATTGCAAGAGACAAAAAAATCCATTGCATTACAATGATAATTATGATGATGCAGAACTTTCTGCTTATCTGTCTAGACTCATCGCTGATCTTGTACGTAGCAGTCTCATAACATTATATTATAAAAAGCATTAAAGCTAAATTCCCATTAATATTAAACAATGTCTGATAGACAGACATAAGTTATTGAATAGAAATTGCACCATCATTACCCAAGATCCATTATGAAAGACGTTAGCATGAAGGGTTCTATACACATGGGAAAGGGAGAATAATGGGTGCGGTAAGGGGGTTAATGAGTATAATAATATGACAGTACGGTGAGTGATATTTGGGTGGCAACTTTACCAGGGCAGCTCCTGGGATGACATTCCTGTGACTCGGTCTCGTTGCCCTGGCAGGGCTGGCCCTGGAAGTACGGTCCGTCACAGGTCCGGTTTCGCCATTGGATGCCCCAGGCACACGTGACCGAACACTCGCCCCAAAGTGCCCACGGCATCCAGATACCATCAACTGGAGATGGGGGGGGGGATAGGGGGGCAGGGGAGGTGTGGAGGTGGACGATGAAGGCATGAAAACCATGGACGTTTTCTACGTCTTAAAAAGAAAAAAACCCAACTAATTTCTTTACCAAAGTATCATTGCCAGCACATCTAGCATTGCAAAACAATAGCATTAGGATCCGTTATATTACAATATATATTAGTCAATTATTTATAGTATCAAGACCTCATGTATTGCTTTTCACGAGCATCAAAATCTCTAGCATTGCTTGTCACCAGTATCAATGTCTTCAGCATCACGCTTGTAACTAGCATCAACATATTTAGCATTTCCATTCAGTAACATTATCTCTGGCACAAAGACAAATGGCATTGCTGGTCACTAGCATCACGATCTCTAGCATTGCTAGCCACTAGTGTCAAGATCTCTAGCATTGCTAATCAAAGGCATCAATATCTTTAGCATTGCTAGTAACTAGCAACTAGAACTGTAGCATTGCTAGTTATTAGCATCTAGATCTGTGGCATTGCTAGTTACTAGCATCTAGATCTGTTGCATTGCTAATGATTAGCGTCTAGATCTTTGGCATTGCTAGTTACTAGCATCTAGATCTGTAGCATTGCTAGTGATTAGCGTCTAGATCGTTGGCATAACTAGAACCTAGTATAATATAGATCTGTAGCATTGCTAGTAACTAGCAACTGGATGTGCAGCACTGCTAGTAACTAACATCTAGATCTGTCGCAATGCTTGCCACTAGTATCACGATCTCTAGAATTGCTATGCAAAGGCATCAAGGTCACTGGCATTGCTAGTAACAAGCATCAAGATCTCTAGCATTGTTAGCCACTAGTGTCAAGATCTCTAGCATTGCTAATCAAAGGCATCAAGATCTTTAGCATTGCTAGCCACTAGTGTCAATATCTGTAGCATTGCTAATCAAGGGCATCAAGATCTTTAGCATTGCTAGTAACTAGCACCAAGAACTGTATCATTGCTAGTTACTAGCATCTAGATCTGTAGCATTGCTATTTACTAGCATCTGGATCTGTAGCATCGCTAGTGAATAGCATCTAGATCTGTTGAACTGCTAGTTACTAGCATCAAGATCTGTAGCATTGCTAGTGACCAGCATCTGGATGTGCAGCACTGCTAGTAACAAACATCTAGATCTGTCGCAATGTTTGTCACTAGTATCACAATCTCTAGAATTGCTATGCAAAGGCATCAAGGTCACGAACATTACTAGTAACAAGCATCTAGATCTGTAACTGTAACAGTGCTACTGAGTAGCATAAAGATCTCTGGCTTTGCTAGTCACTGGTATCAAGATATTTAGTATTACTGGACATTGGCATCAAGATATGTTATATATATATATATATATTATAGCATTGCTAGTCACAAGCATCCATGTATATAATCTTGCTTGCCATTAGCATCTAGATCTCTAGCATTGCTTACCAACGGCATGAAGATATATTTAGGATAGTACTAGTCATTTGCATTAATTATTATCAGTAGAAAGGCTTTACAATCGAATCATGGTTGGCAGCATGGCTTTGCAATGCGAATGCAGCTGGAAATGCTGGGTTTGCATCTGCCTCCATCTTTTGCAGAGTATGAAAGGGCTAGCACATAGAGGCGCTTGCTTGCACAGTCGTGTTACCCTTTTGACCCTGGCTGTCTAGACCACACACACAGACACAGACTCAGACACATACATATACATAGAATCAGGCAGGGAGGGAGGGGGTTGAGGGGGGCAGGAGATAGATTGAGAGAGGGAGAGAGAGAGAGAGAGAGAGAGAGAGAGAGAGAGAGAGAGAGAGAGAGAGAGAGAGAGAAAGAGAGA
>JBCHJU010434339.1:0-13559 GCA_039654505.1 Plocamopherus imperialis
TATCTATCTATCTCTCTCTTTCTCTCTCTCTCTCTCTCTCTCTCTCTCTCTCTCTCTCTCTCTCTCTCTCTCTCTCTACCGTAGAAAGGGTACCCGATTCACCATTGCTCGCTTACAATATGAGAGGAAAGATTTGAGCAACTGCTCCTCTTGCATTGATAAAGCTTTCCAGATTGTAGGTACCCAAATTTCCTTAGTAGAGTTCGCTTAATACAAGACAAGACGTACTATGATCGATGGCTTCCACATAAAACATAATGTACGGAGTTATTCAAAATGATTCACGAACTTTCAAAGGACCATAACTCCTTTAATAATAAATGTAAAAAGATTATTTAAACTTCAAATGAAAGAATAATTAACAAAGATTTAAAAACGTCCAGTTTTAGCAATCCGAAACGAGACAGCTTACTGAATAATACAAAATGTTAACTTTACATGTTTTTAAAGTAACCAAAATTAATCCCTCTTGTAACTTTTGTCATCTCCATACATCAAATAGCAAACAAGTTAAAAGCGTTTAGCATTTGATGAACCATTTTAATAACCCTGTACGTTTGTGTAAGAACAAGTATGGGGCAAGAGGCTTGATTATGGAACGATGAAATAGATCCAACACATTAGATCTAGACAATTTTAATGAGCCCCATAGAGAACAATTACAAACACAGAGGGAAGAGTTTTTGATAGAAAAATAAGAAAGAAAAATTTGGATCCACTGAGACTTGAAACCGGGACAGTAGCACCGAATCGCCTCGCCCAAGAAGAGAAGAGCGTTCTAACTAACCAAGCGAATATAATATAGAATACACATTTGTGTATTTATGATTCTGTTGTTTCGAGAGCGATAGACAAAGGATTGCTTTTTAGACTGATTTACTAAAAGTGCCCTTCCACCTACACACCCATCCACCCCGAGCCCTATACCCTCATCCACTCTACTACTCTGGAGTTGTTGTTTTTTTAAGACCCTAAGTACACCAAATTAAACCAAATTTTACAGGAGAGCGAAAAAACGTTCACAACATACTTCTAGTTGATTGGACTTACGTTTTTTTTGTTTTCACATTTACCGCTTTATTTATGAAGATACAGAAGCAAGACCCAAAGCAGTCGATGCGCCTTGATTTAAACTATATGGTAGTGCTAAAAACTCATTTTCACGGAAATGTGTACTTACAGTCTTCAAAAAAAAAAGTACTTACGGTCTTTAAAAAACAACTCCAGATTAGATCGATGCACATAGAGCTCTTTACTGTTATTTTTTGCTTTGATGGTCTGTTCCTGAAATTGTTTCCTTTGCATTATCTTCTTTCCCACCCCACCCTTTGTTTTGTTTTTTCTCTCTTAGAAATCCTATTGCCGGAGAGGCAGCATTGGATCGCCTGGCTTGTGCATTAGGAGGGAAAACCATGCTTCCTCACATCATCACAAATATCTCTCAGATGTTAGCACATGGTAAGTTTTTTATTATTTTTTTATGATATTTTGACTGACTTCCTTTGTTGTAAATCTAATCTATCTTTAATCAAATGTGACCAGATAGAATAGTTGTCAATTCCTGAAGATAAAAAAATTACAAAGAAAATGAAAAGAAACAAGATTTAAGCAGAACATTGACTGACTAGACTTAATGCTATTTATTTAGTCATCCAACAGAGCTGCCTCAGCAGCTTTCTTGATTTCTGCACAGAACAGCCTTCACCTGTCTCTGTTCATTGTGATCTTCCTGATGTTCTGGATGTTTTTGGATGATGTTATTTTGTAAATCTTTCGAGATTGTTGTTGAACATAGTGTGGTGACTGGATGTCCATTACACTTTGGCAGAATATTGGATTAGGGTACGGAGCCTTTTTTTGTCCTTTTTATATTGAAAAATAAAATAATACATTTCTTTGTTATGTTTATTTTTCTCTCTTTTCTCCACTTTAACAGAGGATTGGAAATATCGTTATGCTGGTTTGATGGCAGTGTCAGCATGTGGAGAAGGGTGTCACACGCACATGGAACACATGCTCAGCAACATAGTTGATGCTGTCCTACCTTATGCTTCCGATTCTGTAAGTTTCAAATCATAACCTTCGTTTCAGCTTTTTGTCTTAAACCCCCTGGGTGCTAAATTTGTACAAAGGGGCATGTTCAAGTATACCGGCAAATCAAGTCTAGCACCCAATGGCTTAAGTACAAAAGTCCAAAACTAGATGTACGATTGTCAGTATGATATGCTCTGACCTTTATTTTCATTTGTGGTGCTTTAAGTTGTAGTTTCTTTACACAGGGCGTGCTGGCTCTGAGTTTTCATGTTCAAATCATTGAGCTCTTGGGATTATAATTACTTTGTGCTCATACTTTCTCACCCCAGTTGGATGATAAATGAGCTCCAGATTATGAAAAATGGAAGATCCTTTCTGACTGCACAAATGATGGTCTTGTGTAAGAGAATCACTGCTGTGCAGGCTGCCGTAAAAAGCGAATGATAAGCCGCACCTACCAGTTAAAAAAAAAACAAACAACAACTGATTTTTTCTTAGTATAAGCCGCTCTGGACTATAAGCCGCAGTAGGGGAGAGAACAAATTGTAGAGTTGCATCTCTTGATTGATTTTGGACTGCCCGGCCAGGTGATCTTGCTAGTTTGTCTTTCCAGGGTCCTTGCGATCCTCGCTTTTACAACGGTCCGTAGACCAATGCTACCATAACATCCCCATGCAATGTGATAGTGATGGTTTTTCTTTTCTTTGATTTATAAAGAAAAATCATCATATTGACTGTCTTGCATCTTTTTGCCTATGTTACAGAATTAATGTCATGCTTGGGGATTTTGAATTCTATCATGCATTCATTTATTGTTATTTTCATTAATGATAATGAGTGGCAACACATGAATGAGATGGGTATCCATGTGTAATTGAAAACGTTTTTTATATTTCATTCATCACCATGATTGGCAATGCAGTCGAAGGTATTTCTTTGGCTTCATAAAAAAAAAGTAAAAATTGATATTCATTTCTTGAATGGAAAGTAGATCTGACCTGACATGCTTTCTTTGATGTTGATAAAATGTTATACTGAAAAGATTTGTTATTTTGTGGGCAGTGTTTTAGTAATAAGTTTCAATGTTATTTTTTAAAATCTTACCGCTTTCAGCATCCACGAGTCAGATATGCAGCTTGCAATGCTCTGGGCCAGCTTTGCACTGACTTTGGACCAAATTGTCAAAAGAAATTCCACAATAAGGTTGGTTTATTTTTATTTTTTTATTTTTGTTTTTTATTTTTATTTATTTATTTATTATTTTTTTTATTAATTATTTTTTTTAGCCTTATTTTGTGTTTTGCTCATACGTGTACCACAGAGATAAAAAAAAAATTCAGAGATAGAGAAATGAGTGTGATTAGGCATGATATAAAAATGACTTTATTATTGACTGATTGTTGTTGGATGGAGGCAGGTTTTTTTGTTTGTTTTGTTTTTTGTATTTTTTCTCTCTCTTTGAATTCATGAATTTGCTGGGCCTTTTCCCACTACTTTATAATTACAGTTGCATAAAATTTAACGTATGGTGTTGTTTTTATGTAGTCAATGGATCAACGAGATAACTTCTGAATAAGACCTCACAATAGTACTCTTTATCTTCATCTCAATTCTCTTACTTCTTTGATTTCACTGTGTTTACATTTGTGTATATTTGTTGTCATTATCACAGCATTCTCTATCTCTTTTTTGGTTGATTGCTGAATCAATGACTGTTATTTTTGTTACAGTAATAGTTTTTGTATATGATTTGTGTTGATTCAAACATTGTTTAAATTGATACAGGGACCCCATGTATCTGGCCTGATGTGGTGGCTCTTGATTAATTTTCTTTTTCACAAATACTTGTTAATATCCCCAGATTGTTCCTGCTCTGGTAGGGATCTTGGATGATGAGGCGAATCCCCGTGTTCAGTCTCATGGTGCTGCTGCCTTGGTCAATTTCAGCGAAGAGTGTCCAAAACACATCTTGGTCCAGTACCTGGACATAATCATTCTCAAACTTGAAATGGTGCTGACCAGCAAGTTCAAGGAGGTAAGGGAGGTAGCAGGAGGTTGGAAGAAGAAGAGAGAGACTGGAGACAGAGAGAAGGAGAAATGAAAGGTGGAGAGGAGGGAGGGTGTGAGTGAGTGAGGAGTTAGGGCCAGTATGAAAGAATAATTCACTCATATATCAAAAGCCGGGGTTTAAATTGAAATCTGTCGGCGTTTGCTGCGTTTCTTTCCAGTATATATGAATGATCTGCCTTTACACTTTCTTTATTTTACTTTATGTGAAATGTTTATTTGAGTCCCTTTTGCATGGTTGAACCCATATGAATTTTAGATAAATTTACGTGAAAATAAATGGGTCATACATACAGAGCACAATATCTAAGATTGATTGCATTTCATGTCCTTTGGTCATTTACTATAGCATTTAAAGGGATAAAACATTCTTTTGAATTTTTAACCTCTAATATAATTTGATGATGCTTATGCTTGACAAATTGGCATTCACTTCTACCACAGCACATGGAAAAGGGAAATAAGCTGGTCTTAGAACAGGTGATAACGACACTGGCGTCTGTGGCAGACACAGCTCAAGACAAGTTTTTACAGTATTACGACAGGTAATTTGTAAACATGAAAAAAAAAAGTCAAACCCAACATATTGTATGATTATGCCTATTTATATGGGCGTTTGGGGGTGGCGGAGTGGTCGTGATTGTTTTGGTTTTTTTTATATCACAGAATTACAGAATATTGCAAGGCACATAGGGACATAGGCACCTTTTAAAAGTAGTCCGTTCTGGGCTTGGTTTACTGGGCTGGAGCTTATCCCAGATCCTAGTTTCCGTTTTCACAAGGGTGTGATGAAGCAACAGATATATATATATTTTTTTTTTTTTTGCTCAAGGAAGAACAATTTGCATGGGTCACTTGTGTTTTCGAAGCTGAGACCTCTTTGTCCGTAGTTGCCGAAAAAGCGCAATTCTATGGCGCCCCATCTGGTTGTATTAAGATGATAATCATTATTAGCAGCTAATGTATTCCCATCTAGTAGAAGAGTACTGTATTAAGATGATTATCATTATTAACAACCAATGTGTGTGTGTGTGTGTGTCCTTTTGTGTTTTTGCACAGGTTCATGCCTTGCTTGAAGTACATCATGCAGAATGTCCAGAAACCAGAGTACGGCCTGTTGCGGGGCAAGACCATCGAGTGCATCAGTCTGATTGGACTTGCCGTTGGCAAGGACAAATTCATGCAGGACTGTAATGATGTAATGCAGCTCCTGTTGAAAACTCAGCAAAATTATGAAGACATGGCCGATGATGATCCTCAGGTTTGTTTGTTGTTGTTTTTGTTCTTTTGTTACTGCTGTAGCATCTGTACTCATCTGTAGATGGTTCCACTGTGTTCTTTGTTGATGATTAATAAGAGGTTTTTCAACAAGTTTTATCTATGTAAATATTTGAGGACAGAGGGGTGTGTGGGTCACCCTTCAGACCCAAGTACAAAACATATTGACCTCAATATAGTATGACGCTGGCATTTAATGTTAAGAAGACGGAAGTTTATTACCAACAGTTGGGTTTGTTTTTTTTAAGCGTAGATTGAAAAAAATGATAAAACATTCAATTGCTCACTTTTATATCTGTGTTTTACTCTTGTTTAATTTTTCTACCACCTTATTCATACTTTTTGATAGAAAGCTTGAAAGTAATGTTGTCTCCACCTTTATGGCGAAATCATCACAGATTATTTTCCTTGATTCTAAATCTAGACCTAGATCATTTATCAAGAATTAGAATGTATATCTAGATTCTAGGTCTAAAAATAGAAGCCTCTGTAACAGTACGTTTCTTTATAAACTCTGGCAAAGCTGGGAGTCCTGCAAGTTCATTATAACTTTTTATGTCTTTCTTATTGGTTTATTTGTTATCATTCTTTATAATTTTATGTTCAAATAAAGAAAGGAACGAAGGAGAGATAATGTTTGTTATACTCTTTCATTAGTTTCTGCGAGAAGGGTCACTTAGTCCGCACAAATCCTGCAGTTTTCCCTGTTGTTCCTGTCATGGGCATAAAATTGTTTGATCTGTCAGATCTCCTATATGATCTCTGCCTGGGCAAGAATGTGCAAGATTCTGGGCAAGGAGTTCCAGCAGTACCTTCCTCTGGTGATGGGACCTGTGTTGAAGGCTGCCTCCCTCAAACCAGAAGTTGCTCTTGTGGACAGTAAGTCTGAAAGTATCATTTCTGCCTCTGTCTTTTACCTGTCTCTGACTTATGGAACAAATAGCTTTTTTCACAGCATTTAGATATATATATATATCTTCTGTATAACATTTATCACTAAAGAAATTCTGTATGATGCAATAGAAAAAAGAAGTTTATTCAATCCGTTTTTATTTCCCCCATTTTTACCAGGTGACGACATGAAAGATATGGAGAACAGCAGCGATTGGCAGTTTGTCACTCTTGGAGATCAGGTAAAGCCTTTTATGGTTTAACGGGCTGCTTTTTGTGTTTTGTTTTTTTTGTTTTGTAAGTTTTCTAGTTGATTTCTATCATTCATCACTAATATTGTATTCTTTCTTCAACACTCATTTTCAGATTTTTATTTAACATTTTATTCTGTCCTTTTACCTTTTACTTCACATATAGCTGCTTCCTTCTTTTTCCCCTTTTCATGTCCACAAATCTTTTTAATAGATGTAAATAAAATTTGTTTGTTTTGTTTTTTGGGGGGGTTATTTTTTTGCTGTCTTTTTAAGATGTTTTTATCAGGATTTGCTAGATGCTAGATTTGCTAGAGTGATGTTTAATGTCCAATTTTATGTTCTCTAAATTGCCAAAAAACAAAACAAAAAAACACCACACAAAAAAACAACAACAAATTCTTCCATTGACACGGAGCTACATGTTGCTGAATAAAACTTTTTATCTTTTCATCCTCCAGCAAAACTTTGGCATTCGCACAGCGGGTCTGGAAGAGAAAGCGACAGCGTGTCAAATGCTGGTGTGTTATGCCAGGGAACTTAAGGAAGGATTTGCTGCTTACTCTGAAGAGGTGGTGAAGATTATGGTGCCTCTTTTGAAGTTTTACTTCAACGACAATATCCTTTTACTTGTTTTGTTTTTGTTTGTTTTTTCCCTACTCATTTGTTTTGTTTTCATTAAGCTTGTGTGCTCTCAGTAATTGAAGGATTGAATAGTTTGTGACGTCGTTATCTAGATGTAGGCACTTAAGCTTAAGATTGAGAGGTCAGAGGTTCGAGTCCCGATGGTGGGCCCAATGTTGAGTTCTTGGAAAAACTCTTTACACATATTTTCTCACCACAATCGGGTGTAAAAAGAGTTCCTGACTAAAGGCAGTGGAAGATCTTGCCAGTGTACTAGAGTGACACGCTCGTAAAATGGCTGCTCCTCTGTATGCTCCTCAGGGAGTTGAGAAGGTTACTGGATGGAAAAGGCCCATTTGGGAACCCTTGAAAAGTACATAGAGCATAATGAAGTGTATGTATAAGCTCTCATTTATAGTTCTAATAACTGACCAAAATGATGATGTCTTACAGTTAAGAAGTGGGTATATATATGATACACGTCATCGATAATTTGGAACTCCTGTCCTCTCTGTCCTTAGTCTGATGCATCGCTACTATGCTAATGATGATGAGGGTTTAGTAGATCTTCCTTGACAGAAATCAAGCGTAAGAATAGCTGCGACGGAAAGCTTGCCGTACCTGCTGGAGTGCGCCAAGATCCAGGGAGAAGAATACCTTGCCAATATGTGGGGCCAGTACATTTGCCCAAATCTGATGAAGGCCATTGAAATCGAACCAGAGCAGTCGGTGATGCCTGAGCATCTTGCCTCTTTGGCCAAGGTAGGGTGCTTCAATGATTGACTGGAATTGAATCGTGGATTGCTTTGATTTGATGATTTCTCTTTTCTTTTAAAATGGGACTAAAATAGGCCAAATGTAACCTGTCTTATATAGAGAGATGCCTTTTTATTTTTAGGTGCTTTGAATTTTAAATGATAGAGGAATTGTAATTAAAATCAAATATGATTCAGAGGCCAAGCGAATAAAATTAGATTAGTCTTAAATCGAACATTTTGATGAGCAAATGCTTCTAGTAAAGATTGACTTTATCACTTTGTTTTCAAAGCATTTTTACAAGTGTCATGTAGATATCTCAACCCACTTCGTTGATTAGTTTTAATTTCCACCATTACATTGGCGTTTCAAGTGCCTGTATTGAGATAGATATTCAGGCATGCATAAATATTCCCTCTGTTTTGGGTTTAAAAAAAAATAAATTTTTTTTAAATTTAGATCAGCTGATAATTCTTTTTATATTTCTATGGTTTTAAATTTGTATCCAGTGTATAGAGTTACTTGGCAAGGGCTGCCTCAACGACGAGGTCATGGCCAACCTCAGGGATCTGCTGGACACGATTCTCAAACAGCACTTTGTCAATCAGGCCGAGCGGCAGGATGAGAGGAAAGACGAGGACTACGATGAAATTGTTGAGGAGTCGCTATTAGACAAGGTAGGACAAGACTGAGTGAGTGTGCTATGTCTGATTAACACATTCGCTGCCAAGACTGACATGTGTGGTCGCAGTTTTGCGAATTTTTTTCATAAAGTGAAAGAGACACATGGTCTGCCTTGCGAATTGTGAGTATGATCCGAAGTCTTTCCTTTACAGTGTACAGTAGTATTATAGTTGTTCCCCTTTGATAGGATGAGATTTACTTGGGTAGGTATGGTGGTAATATTTCGCTGTGAGCTTTATGCACAAAGTGGTCAGAGGTATAAAAAAAACCCAGTGAACAGAGGGATTGAGAATGAAGACTTGTTTATTTATCATTCAATATATAGTGAAAAAAGAGTTCCAGGATTGTTTTCAGCTTTCTTTGTTGACAAATATGGTTTTTGTAATGTTTTATGGTGCATGAGTGTCATGTTTACGTGTTCTGAAAAAAAATAAATTTTTTTTGCAACGTTTTGTTTTTTCCCCCACAACAATAAAAACGAAACCATCAGAGATAGCTCAATATTTTTTTCTGCAACATAAAGTGCATTCATTTCTCTATCAATATGCAAAATTATATTGCTGTACTTGTAGAAATAGATTATTCATGATTTTTTTTTTTTTTTTAAAGTCTTCGAAACCCCCGGCATTTCTCTGTTGGGCATCTGGGAAAGGCCCGGCAGCGAGTGAATTAATGTACAAAAGCAAGATCAATCTTATATATATACCAGAATGAATTATTTTATATCGAGCCTCTGATAAAAATTTAAATCTTATTGCTATTTTTTGTGTTGTAGGGGAAAGCGTCTTAAAATTAAAAGATGAAACCTGGACAGTATATTAGGTAATGAACTAATTACACATAGTCTTTTTGTCCAAGCGATAATTCTGGCATGACTGTTAAATGTATGTCCTTCAACAGGATGATGAAGATGCATATGTTCTGGGCAAGGTGGCCGATGTCATTCATTCTCTGTTTGGGACACACAAAGAATCATTTTTGCCAGTTTTTGAACAGATTATGCCTTATTTTGTCAAGTTATTGGTGAGTTCGTACATGCAATCTATTAGGATATATAATCCCATGCTTTCATTTGACGCTTTATAAGTTTTTGTGCTGAGTTCATTCACGTATGGGTTGTTTTTTTTTCCCTTTCTTTCTTTCTTTCTTTCTTTTCTTTTCTGTTTTTGTTTTGTTTTGTTTTTTGTTTTGTTTTTCTAATGGTCACTCCTTGAAATGCAAGTCATATCTTTGATATTATACCACTTTCTTCCTGTAAAGTTCTTTGTTGCATTTCTTCATTGATATATTTTTTCTCTGGTTCTTTCTTTTTCATGTCAGTTACCAGACAGGCCGTACCCAGATCGGCAGTGGGCTCTTTGTGTGTGGGATGACGTCATAGAACACACTGGACCTGTAAGTGTGATGCATATTCTTTTAATGTGTTCAAGATGAGCGGGTAGAGAATCTACTGGGTTTTTAAAAATTATTTCTTGTGATAGATCACACCACAAGTCTTGATTTATCTCATTTAATGCAGACACGGCAAGTGATGCCTTTAAAATGGTAGTTTGATTGTAAGGTTATGATGAGTAATAATCTTAAATATGAATATAGCACCAACTCCTGGCTGCTCTAATGAATGGACTGAGTATAAAAAAGAAAAGAAATTATTCACTGATTGTCTATCAGTCAAGGGAGATAAGAAATTCTGGGACCAGTAACTAATTCTCTTACTGAATGATATATATGTATATTAGCAGTGATTGTCAAGAATTCAGAAATTCTTTTGTCCTGCATTGATGTATTTCTACCTGTAAATGCATTGTAGGTCCCATACCTGTGTGTGACTTCACCAATGCTTTGCATGAAGTCCTTGCAGAGTCTGTTGGTACTGTGCAATAGGGCAAAACTATGCCAAGCCTCAAAGTGCACATCTGTATGTAAACAACAAACCACTTTAATTAGGAATAATAATAAAAAAAAAATAAAAAAAAATCCTCTGATATAATTTTGATTTAAATACTAGTTATGTCTTGTACCTGTCATGATAACAAGTATTTTCTTTTGCCTTAATATGTTTTCAGATATCCTCAAAATACAGAGAATTCTTCTTAGATCAGATGGTGAATGCCATAACTGACAAAATGCCAGAAATTAGACAGGCAGCGTCTTATGGCATAGGCGTCATTGGTCAGTTTGGTGGAGACGTTTATGCAGATGTTTGTGCAGGTATGTACTTTGTTTTTTCCCCTCTTTTCCTGCAAAAGTGGTTCAGTCATTCCCAATGTGTGAAAAATATAACATGGCAGCAAAATCATTTTAAAAGTCTTCACTCGAAACCTAAATCAAAACTAGGTTTTCAGTTTCACACCCTTCTTCATATAACAACTGGCTTAGTTTTTACTTATTTCCTTGTTATTTTAAGATTATTTGTCTTGTTTTAGGTCCAGTTTGTGTAAAGAGAATGTGGATGTCATATTAATGTTATTTTCCTGTCTATCTTTTTTTTTTCCCCTGTTTTTTTTATTTCTTTTCCCTTTCTTCTACACATATGTTTTGCACTGCATTCATTTTTCTCTTTTATGACCTGTTTTATAATTCATCTTAAGGTTCCCAAAGAATTTTTGTGTTCTTTTTGCGGGTCGTATTCACTGTCCGTTCATTCCCATCCTTAGAAACCATTCCACGCTTAGTCAGTATCATTGAGCATGCTGAATCCAAGACCGTAGAAAATGCCCCGGCCACCGACAACGCCATATCAGCCGTGGTGAAAATATGCAAATACAATGGGTCAAAGGTCAATGTGGAAGAACTGAACAGCCGCCTGGTCTCATGGTTGCCTATCCTCAGCGACGAAGAAGAAGCAGTCAGTGTATACAGCTATTTCTGTGATTTGTTGGACAAGTATGTAGAGGATTCATGTTAACTTATTTTATTTTCCTGTGTTTCATCATCATTATTATTTGTATATTTTTTAATATTGTTCAAAATTATTTAATGCCTCTTTAATTACTTATCACTGTCATTGTCATCTTCATCGTCGTCATCATCATCATCATCAATCTCATTCACATTGTCGAGTTTAGTAAAGTGTTTGATACTTTGAGATTGTTTTTTGATGTTTTGATATGCGTGTTACAATAAATTTTCCTTTAATCGCTAACACACACACACACACATTTTTTCCCTTCACTGGCCCTCTTGACTGTAGGTAAAGTGTGAACCCTACTGCCAACGTTTCGATGAACACGTTACTACCTTCTGTTCTGTTCAGACTACGTCCATCCACTGCTGGATGTTGAAGCTCTCCGTCAGCCCTTTTCCATCCTGTACTGTCTCTTGCTGCCATGAGCCAGGCTGGTCGAAAGTATTCTGCCAGGTCATCTCTCCATCTTCTAGGTTGTGTGCCTCTTGATCTTTTTATTATTTCTTGGGAACCAATCAGTTGATCATCTCTTCGTCCATCTGTTGTCATTGATTCTGGCCACCTGCCCATTTTGCTTTTTGCTTTGTCACATACTGAATTCCATCTATGACCCGTGTTCTTTTTCTGATTTTTGTACATCTCACTCTGTCTATTTGTTTGATCCTCAGCATTTTCCTCTCCATTGCTCTTTCGGCAGCTCTTAGATTTTTCATTTTGTCCTTCGTGATGTTCCAAGTCTGGCACCCCTATATGTCAATGTGGGCAGTATGCATTGTTCGGAGAAAAAGATTTTTTTTTTTTATGTGCATAGTTTATTTAGCCTGTGATCATACATGAAAACAGCATTATTATTTTTCCCCATTTAAACGAATATGATATTATAATCAAAAATGTAAATATACCTACATGATAATTATATAGACAGCATATTACCAGAGATGCCACCCATTCCTATTTAGGCGGAATCTTTCCGCTTTTTCCTGAAAATTCGTCGAGATTCCGATTTTCCGATTTTGACCAGTTTGGTTCCGCTTTTTTGTTCCGGTTGACTTGAGGGACCCGGAATCCCGATTTTTAAAAGCCCGACCGTCAGAAATTTCTTTTTTCAGGAAGTTCAGATTTTTAACATTCATTGACACGATCCACGATATCATAATCGCTATCATATAGCCTATTCAGACACAATCCACGATATTGTAATCGCTATCATTTAGCCTATTAACTCTGCTAAATATTTCATAGGGCAAGTGAAATCGACGTTGCAAGTTTACAATACACGGTAATCAACGATAGACGTGTAGAAACTGAAACAATGACTCTTTCATTATCAATTCAAAGGCGACTGCTTTAACGGCGAAATCGTCATCGTCCCTGAATTGGAATAACATACGACTACTAGAACTATGTACTTTGAAATGGATGGAGCCTCAAAAGATGAAAGAGAGGATAGCGCAAAGTTAACCCGAGAAATACGCTGTGGAGTTATTTTACAGCTTCAAAGCTAGGCCCATCGCATTGTGTGTGTGTGTGTATATATATATATACACACATGTATACACACACACACACACACACCGTGTTATCCATATTACGGGCACCGTGCGCTTAAAAAAGTACCCGATGGGGTGCGCTTAATAAGGCAAGTTTTTGGCCTTCACGGTGTTTTCCAGTCAATACACAACGTCATTTCTTTTTCAAGTCTAGCCATTCAATTGATCAATTTTTCTTTCTTGTCGCCTTCAATACCAATAGTATTTTCTAGATCTATTTCAGTAGTATAGTACATCAGTGAAAGCCACCGAGTGCTTCGCGGAGCTTCTGATCTGGTAACGGCTTCGCATTATCTTACATTGTACATTATGTTTACGGCCAAGCCCCGCTGGCCCGCTGCACACCTATTGTCGATACCGCTACTTCAATGCTCGTGTAGGTCGGCCTGGTAGCATATTGCATGTAATACTACTACATGCCAATACAATTAGGCCTAGTATGCTCTCTCTCTCTCTCTCTCTCTCTCTCTCTCTCTCTCTCTCTCTCTCTCTCTCTCTCTCTCTCTCTCTCTCTCT
>JBCHJU010434450.1:0-13553 GCA_039654505.1 Plocamopherus imperialis
GGGAGGGAGGGAGATGCTCCAATCCCCCCCCCCCCCCCACACACACACACACACACACACTTGTGCGGTCATGGGGATTCCCCTCCGTGCGATCATTGAGCGTCGACATAATATGTACCGGGATATATATCAACGCTCAACGCTAGTATCGACCAAGCAGTTACTGCTTGTAGTGTGAGTGCACCAACGAGAAACCTATTATAATTAATGACGTTAGCATCGGCAGACGCTTAAACGATTGTAATCTGAACACGGCCCAAACCAATTTTACTTTTAACTTTTACACTATGCCTTATGAAATCGCAAGGGGCGAAAAACTGGCCGTGATACCAGTGATCTTCAATTAGTGGTCATGACCAAGTACATGTATTAGTATTAAGAAAGCCTCATTGAATGGCCTACTTTTTCTTTGCCCGCAACACTTTAGTAGCAAGGAACGTCACTCTCGTCGAAACCTCGACAAAACGACGCCAGTTCATCATCTTATTAAATTCACGATCGTTGGCAGTTCTTGCGCTGCTGCCCTTAAACAAATGGTTATGCACAGCAAGCCAGCTAGCTGAAGGCATGTCAGTGCATCGCTAGCGGCATAGATCTAGGCTAGATTCTAGATCTCGGCCGCCTCCGATGCCAGATAAACCAACAGGTACCTTCCACTTTCCTTCTTTCAGTGGCTTCAGTAGCCTTATGCATGTAACAGAACTTGATGAACAACGATAAATAAATAAGGACGTCAAAGTCTGGAATACGTACTTTCTTGGGCAAATACAGATTTATGTACTCAGGCATGAAATACGTACTAAATAAGTTTTTTACGTACTGGTTGGCAGCTATGCAACCTATTAAATAAGTGCATTGTTTTGATTGGCCTAGCACTGAATGGTCATCAACCTATTAAATTAGTGGGTTGTTTTGATTGGCCTAGCACTAAACAGTCGTCAACCTATTAAATTAGTGGGTTGTTTTAATTGGCCTAGCACTGAACAATAATCAGCCTATTAAATTAGTGGGTCGCTTTGATTGGCCTAGCACTGAACAGTCATCAACTTTTTAACTAGTGGATTGCTTTGATTGGCCTAACAATAATCAGCCTATTAAATTCGTGGATTGCTTTGAGTGGCCTAGCCGTAATCAGCCTATTAAATTCATGGATTGTTTTGATTGTTCCAACAGTGTTAATTAATTCCTACCATGATAGGTTGATTGGCTTGAGGGATCGGGAACGCCATCTCGTCTTCATCATCTGTCTCTGGGGGTGGAGGACGTGCAGGAGCACTGTCGTAAGGCAGAGGGGGCCTGGGTGGGGCTCCATCAGCTGGTTTTGATGACATTAAACACAGCACAGATAGGACATTAAACCATAACGTGTAATTAAATCTCAATGGAAATCTCGTCATGGATAAGTAAGAATATTTCCCAGTCAGAGAAGAAAACAGTGAAGCAAAGGACAGTATGATAAAAAATGAATGATTTTTAGTTAATCTTGATGGCTGCTTTAACATTATTACTTTTTTACCCCCATCATCCCCAAAAAAGATAAAATCAATTGCAAATGGTGACGAATAAAAAGAATTCCACTGCATATATATTTATTTTTGCTGTCTACATACAGTCATTTCCAATGTTCTTTTTACAAACATTAAATGTTAACTATGTATCAATCAAATAAAGACCTTTCTCTCCTATGTAATAAATTCAAAATAACAGATACACGGAAAAAAACAAGAAAGATTAAAACTCATTTTATGAAAGGACATTTTTCGGTTTTAAATGAAACATTGTGTCCTCAACAAATTGTGACATCCATACTTAAAGTTACATGTAATAATCTAACAGTTTTTTCTTTGTTCTTAATTATTTGTTTTTCTATTTTTAAATTCGATTTTTTTATGGTAAAAGTTTGTGAAATAAAACACTAATGATCAGCAAAGACAGACAGAGAAGTAATGCAGTCAGCTGAATACAAATTAAAAAGCAAAACGTAAAAATGGGGAGCTGAGCATAAAAATGAATATCATTCATAGTACTGAGATATCATTTTGATTACCAGCAAATTAAAGAAGATGCAAAATGATAATTCCTACAGCATGAGTTTGGTGGCTTTATATTTGTGTTTTGATGTTATTTTATTATTTAAAAAAAAAAAATTCTTTTATTCATTTCTTTTTTTTTTATCTTTTTTTTCACATAGGGGGTTGCTTTTTGGTTTGCTTGGGGTTTTTTTTCCATCTTTTTTATTCTGTTGGATGGGAAGAAGGGCAGTCACTTGAAATAGCTCTTACAGACTTTCTTTAGTATAACATTTATGAAGAAAATTTAATACTGACAATTTGAGTTCTTTTATGAATAAAATAGGTCAGGGAAAATCGATCCCTTCAGGTCTCTTAGAAGTTAAGCTAGTTGGTGCCATAAAAATATAACATTAGTGAAATTAAAATGATGCAGAGCTGAGGTAAAGAAACAAAATTTTTTTCTAATTAATAGTGAATAATAGTTTGTACAGTGCTGTCTTCATATATCGATATCAGTGGGACCAATATGAAGGAATTTATTATAAGCAATTTATTAGAAGTCAAAAACAAGTAAAAAGAGCAAAAACTATTATCTGGAGAATTTTGTTCTGAGTGATATTGATATATGGGGACGGCACTGTGGAATATTGTAGGTCATTTCCATTAAAGTGCTTTGCAACGGTTATCACACTCAGGATTGAGTTTATTTAGATTTGGATCATGATGTTCTGTCACAGGATTTTTAGGATCAATGGAATCAAGATGAAGTAATAAAATATACGTTTCATTCACAAGTGAAGCTAAAAAAGAAAATTATGAAGCAAAAAGAAAGTCCATATACTAGAATATGTTAATGATAAATCAAAGATATGTAAATTATAAGCATGACAATGACAAAAATACAGTACATAAACACAATATACATTAGGAAACCAAAAATGGGAAAATGCCAGCATTTCTAATGTAAGCAAAATTGAAGTTTAGAGAAAAGAGTGACATAAAACGTCACTAACAGGATACTGTATGGAATATCAAAATTATCACGGGAAATTTGATTAAAGAAAAAAAATACCAAAGAAATTGGTACACTACATTTTAATAAATCTACATACAGGATTTACAAAATTAAAATATCTAAATTGTGCCATTTTGGCACATACTAAAAATGTCTAAAATGAAAGGAAAAAAAAACAACGAGAAAGACATAAGAAAACAGCAAAACATAAAATGTAAATAATGAAAATAAAAAATAACCCCCACAAAAAAACCAAAACAAAACAAAAAACGGTGCCATATATATCTTTGAGATGAAATTTACATTATTTAAAGTTAATTGGAAAGATGAATCCCTCATGATTTTTTATATATTTTTTTCCTTTGAAACAGAAGATAATTGAAAAATTATTAGTGTGGTTTACTAGAGCTCTTATCTGACAATAAAAAAAAAAATCCATGTATTCCTAATTCCTATAACCTTATATTCATTGATGATTTTTCTTTTTTCTTTTTTTTTTCTTTCTTTTTTTTTTCAACAATTTTTATATTAAGCATTCAGCAATCAAATACTTAGATTGATGATACAGAAATATGATAGGAAATACAGAAAGTTATCTTCAAAAATGAGTCCAGCCTGCAAAATATTTTCAACGTATATTCTGATTCCATAACTTTTCTTCACACAGGGAATCATTATTGCATTGGCAAGGTCAGGAAAAAGGAGTGGGAGGGGAATCATTCAACATGGTACCCTAGAACTAAAGTCATGCGGCATTGTCAAAATGTCAAAATGAAAATACAAGAAACAAATCACACTTGCTTGCATCTGAAATAAACATAACATTGGTTTTGTCAAAACATTTCAAGCACAAAAATCTGACAATTCCTTAAATATGAGATTTTCTTTTCAAGCATGACATTAGGCACACGCATAGCATTATTGTTGGGTTGGGTTTTTTTTTTTAATATTGTGTAGCTCTGTCCATCACCACAAAAATTCAAAAGCATTAAGATATTCATCATATTGCTGGCTGAGTGTAATGCTTTAGCTCATTGTAATGCTCATTAAATCAGCACTCGCATTCTTATCTGTGCATGTATCCATGGAATGAAATTGAATTGACAGATTCCCTTTCCTTAAAAAAAATAAATAAATGTTTTCTTCATGATCAATATGACATATTTAGACCTAAACAGAGAAATTTTTCCAGCGAAATTCAATTATCTCCCCACCCCCCCCCCCCCCCCTCCCTTGTTTTCCTTTGCAGAGCAAAGAAATCTTTCTCCTCAAATTAAATGAAAGAAGATTTAAATTCCAGGGGAATGGGCTCTATATAAATATATTTCATTATTTTATATTATCATTATTATTATTATTACTTTTAAACAATTGTAACAACGTTTTAAAAAGCTGAAAATAAAACAAAAAAACGAAACAAAACACAACAATGTTAACTGCCAACCAAATGTCAGTCATTCATAACAACACAATGTTTAATCAATTCAGCGATTAAAACATTTCAAGGTCACAATGCAAAGATTAGAGCTTGCCTGAAAAAGAATGAAAATCAGAAATTTAAAAAAATGTTAAAAACAAGCATTAATCATTCATCAAGACAATCAAAATATTTTTTTTTCAATATATTAAAGACATAAATAAAAGTCAACAGCCCAGCAGATTTGATGCATCATCTTCTTATGAAGAAGCCAAAGAAAAGTTAGAAAAAATACAAACAATGACATTATGATCTCATCACAAAAGGCAATGGAGTCACTATTCACACTTCAGGCAAAGGGAGCAAATGTGACAGTGACAAGCATCCAATGGAAGGCAAAGTCATTGGAAAAAACCCCGGATGAAGAAGGAGAAGGATTAGTATGATGCACCGGCAGATGGAGGGCAAAGAGAGACAATGTTGTGGGGCCAGAGTTGAGGTATTGATCCGTGTATGTGTGTATCAGTATCAATCTAGTTGGTGGTGATTTGCCACAATGGCAACGAAAAAGGCTTATTCTTCTTGTTCTTGTACTTCTTCTTCGTTTCTCCTCCTCCTCCTTCTATTATTATCATTATTATTGTTTTTGTTGTTGTTGTTGTTATTGTTATTATTATTATTATTATTATTATTATTATTATTATTATTATTATTATTATTATTTTCATTATTATTATTGTTCTGAATGTGAATCTGAAATATATGCACAGGGCCTTTCGGTCCATTCCGCAAATGTCGTTGTTGAGGTTTCCGCTCAGGGCCATCAGTGAGATGTTATCTTTATTATTATTATAATTCCTCCTCCTCCTCCTCCTCCTCTCCTCCTCCTTCTTCTTCTTCTTCTTCTGTGACATCTGCAGACAACCTCTGATGTATTTTCGCAGACTTTACAGCATTGATGATTATCAGTAATTTGAGGCCTCCACTACTCCACTAAAGCTTTATTTACTTTACAGCCATAATTTTAAAATTTAAATGTAAATAATACAATGTATTTTTGGATTCCAAACATAATATAGTATTTTTGTCTTTTCACACTTTTCCATTTTTTATGTTTGCTCTATTTTATTTCCCTTTTTATAATGTTTGCTCTAATTTTCAATTTTACACTTATATGCAATGATATTGTTTGTTCAACCTTATGTACTGTAAAGCAACTTTCAAAATACTTGCTTTTAATCGGACTTAAATTTGATTCCTTTGTGCTCCAGCATGTTGCAGTACGTATAGGCCGATTTTTTTTATGATCATATTAGGAACATATTTCAGTGTTCTATCTCTCTGTGATCTCATCATTCGCCTCTTGCATAGTTCACATGCATTCTCCATTTCCGTATGTCATAATCTTATTTTTCCCAAAATTGATTCAAATTCGTCGCGATCAATTTCATCCAAATAACTAGATCACAAGAACTGTGATTATGATAATAAAATATATACAGCATGTAAAACTATTTCCATGTGCTCTCTCTAATTACCTGTTTCGTTTGTATACATTTTTTGTGAGCACCTTACTGTTTGAACATGCATGATTAACTATAGTGGTATTAGTCACATATAAGTGTGCACATTAGATGTTCACTTCTTGCTGTTATTGTTATCATCATTTGTACATGAATGCTTGTTATCTAAAATGGAGTGAACATTGTTTATCCAGCTGAACACAAGAATCTGATCACGGTTAAGACAATATGGAAAAATTGCAGGAACATTCAATATTTCCCTCTCATTTTGGAGATTTGAATATTGGGAATGGGTAGCAGCAGAAAAAAAAAGTCAGTGCAGAGGCAGGGGGGAAAAGGGCATGATGGGGGCGAGGTTTAGCAAGAGAGCAGACGGACGAAATCTGACCATAGTTGTAGTAGCCATAAGGATCCATAGGGGGTGGGGGGACGGGGGGAGGAGGCACGGCAGGTGGTGGAGCGCTATGCTGAGGGCCTGCCGGAGCTCTTTGCTGTCTGAAATCATCCTCAACAGGCCTAAGGGAAGCTGCCAGGATGGAAAACATCATTATACGTCAAATAAAATACTGGCCATTCAATATGCAATCCAGGTTACACGTAACAGTCTATACAATATGGCAATACAACATTTTGCTAAAGGAAACAAAGAAGGTAATGTTTTTTATATTATATGTCCACAAAAAAAGTGGCAGTTGATTAGTAAATTTGTAAGCCTGATGATCAATGACAGAGGGGAAAGTTGATTTATCCATACAACTGATGATAAATATTGTAATTTTTATACATGGTAATAAATTATATAGAAATAGAAATAGAAGGTGAAATACATTAAATTTCATTTTACTGGAATATAACATCAAGATAAATTATATATGTGATCTTAAAAGCTAAATAATGATTAAAAAGTAAATATTCGTTCAAATCAACCACAAAGAAAATCTGTTAAATGGAGTCAAAGTGTATTGAAGGAGAATAAATATGAGGTACAATAAAAAGACCATGGCAGATACTTTCTTTCCCAAAGTAAAATGCACAGTATCAAGAATGAAAGAAAATTTAGAATGTAAAGAAAAAAGTTTCTTTTTAAATGGCAAAATGAGAGAAAAAAGTAAATTTCCACAGACTTTAAAGTGCTATTAAATATTATAAGCAAATGTAGAGGCATCAAAAGGAAAGTTGGTTACTTTCAAGTGTTGTGCTATCAATGAAAGTAGATTTGAAATATTATGTAAGCAAAGTGGCAAATTGTTCATTGTTATAATGCGAGCACTCGTATATATTTTGATGGTAATGTGAAGTAGATAAAAAGATCTAAAATTTAATTTTTTAGATCTGCTATATGTGTGTAAAATATTAGAACAAAACGAATATAAAATCAGTTTGGCCAAGGTTAGGTGGGAGGTTTTGCACTATAATCACCATTTCTCGGGACAGAGTTAACTGGTTGCACCGCACTGGCGACCAATGCTCCTACAGGAGTAGAAGGGTTTAGGTCAAGTAAGTCAAGACTTGTTTCATTTAACCATTTTTATTCTTAGACAACCATAAGCTGATTTATCCGATGAGCACTATTTAACTCTTTGACAACAATTTGCCATGATATTAAGATGAGCTAACGATTATGCTAATCTGATATATTGACTTTTGGTGATCAAATGGTTAAATAGTGTTCATGCTAATACATATGATAGTATGATAGTCAGAGACTTAACAACTATCATCAAGTAGTTGATACGGTTGATATCTGTTTAGCCCTACCCTTTCTTTACTCTTGTAGTATGGCATGTAAATATACGATACATAAATGTGCTCATATACATTTCAACGTCATTCTCTTTTTCATACCCTATTCTCCACAATAACTGCAATCAATAAGGTAAAATTTGAATGGATAGATGGATAGCATCCATTTCCGTGTGACTTGATTTCCTTTGCTGTGACCTACTAATTATGTTATTCCCTGTCAATGAAGTACACTTTCATTCAAAAAACCTCAACAAAAGCTTAAACATGGGGTCAAGTAGAAATATCACACACTGAAAAGCATACACCTAACAAATATTGTGCTAATGAATACTGCATGATAAAAAAAAAATTCCCTTCTTATGAAAATGTAAAAACATTAGGGAGTGAGGAGACGGCCTGCCTTATCTTTCAGGAAGAATATGGCGGGCAGTTGAAAACAATAAACTTGTTCCATCCATGAAGCAAAGCGTAGACAGTATTTGGTCCCATTTATTTCTTTACCTCTACCAAAACTATACAACACAAAACGGCAGGATTGAAATAAAAAGATATGAAATTTAAGAGATCCAGTATCCGCTAATACCTTCATTGAATGACATTGGGTGACCTCCGCTGCTGTATGAGTCTGGAACTGGTTGGGGAAGAGGAGCAAAGGTTAAGGTTGTTGGACAAGTCACAGCAAGCCGAGAGAAATACCACTCGGAAAAAAGAGCACAATCAAGGTCTGATCATTGAATATTAAGATGCTGTAACAAATAGGCGCTAATATAAAGCAAAATATTTTTTTTAAAAAGGTATAGGTATGATCATTTACAATAAATTTCTCATTCATTAATGTTTTTATATTAGACATCTAGCCCAAGGCTTTTGAAAAAATACAAAACATGAAATGTCAAAAAAACAAAACAAAAAAAACTCACAAACACCTCTTCCTACCTCTCCCCTTCTTTAAAAAAAACCAACAAAACTCCAAAAGACAAAAACAAGCAAAGACAAGCACAAATCTCTCAAAAACAAACACTAGCAGAGTGGTTGATCAGCTTCCTACAGCAGACATCAATAATAATGAAAGTTGTGAACAAGTTTCTTTAACGCTTTCATTTGTATATACAGTGGAACATGGTTAAACAGAAATTCCTGTGACTGAGGTTTTGGTGGGTTCTCTCGTTTTATTACACCATGAATTTGATAACAGTAATATATATAATATATATAGTAAGGACAAATAAAACTTCAGTTTTTGGTTCAGCCATGTCCCACTGTATAATTATTATCATAATAACACTTTATCAATACAAAGTGATACACATTTATTGTACACAATCCTTAATAAAACTTTAACACTGCAATAGTCATATTTCAAAAACAATCTTAGTTCAGTGTCATTTTGTGGTTGTTTTTTCAATGACAAAAAGCATGCTGCTTTTTCAAAAGCATAAAAGGGAAAGTCATTCGAGAAAGCAAAGGGAGACAGCTGATGGTAAATAATTGAAACTCTAAAGCACAAAATCTCAGCTTATATATCTTTTCTTGTAAGTCAATTAAAATTTAAAAATTATTTTTATTCAAAGCTATCGACTGAAAAAAAATCTTTCCACATTAAGCAGATGGATAAAGAGAAATGAAGAGAAAAACATAAATCAATGATATTTCATTTTTGTAATCAACTTGTACAATGTTGACATGATGGCAAAAATAAATGATGGAAACAAGTCTCTCCTGATTATGGTCTTAAAGATATGAAATTGAGGTCATGAAATTGGCTCAGATTCTTTATGTCTGCATGGAATGTTTAGTTATTTTGTTGGACATAATGAGTTAAGCCCTGAATACAATAATAAAATGATTACCAAATGCTGTCCAAGAAGAAAATGTTATTACATGAAGGAAATTTTACACATGAATGATTCTATAGATGCATTGTTGTAAAAAAAAAAAACAACTTGAAAAACTCTCTAAAAACGTTTAGAGAGAGAGAGAGAGTGAGATAGAGATGAGAGACAATGAGAAAATGCAAGGCAATGAAATAATAAAATCTAATATTAACACAGTATCTCAAGCAGGGTTGTTGTTCTTTTTTTAATCTGTGCTGAAAAATAAATTTGCCAGTGCACGTCTCACTTCATTTATTATTCTTACACTGCACAACTCTTTCAACGCATCAGCTATAGAGTTTGAATTAATACACATACAAATATACATCACATTACCCCTCATATTTACTACTTTTGTTATGAGGATACATTTTCCTTTCACTATTGTGCACTGGTAGAGAAGACTACAGTGAATTTTCAGTTCAATATTCTACATTAGTGTGACAAAATAAAATTTGCGTGAGACACGTATTAGTGTGGCACTATGTTTCAAGTTTTTTGTATCCTCTTAACTATTGACATGTTGATGACATGCTTCCTAGAAATGTTACTGGAATTTGAGATTTTAAAAAACCAACAAAAAAAAAAAAATCCAAAATCCAACACTGTCGATTATTCATGGCAATCCTTCTTATTCATTCCAAATTTCATTAATCAACATTCATTATTTCACGACGTCATATATGCATTAGCAGAACACTTGCAAAAGGGCATTCAAAAGGGTAAGCAGTATTAAAAAAAAAAAATTCTCACAGCAAATGTAAGAAGACACTCAGCTAGCATGCCACTACCTCTAGCTACAATGGTTCGGCCCGCAGCACTGTCTACCTCCACCATAAAGGGGTGACTGGACTGTGCCATTGCGGTATTTAGGGGTGGAGAATGGTAAATGCTACTACACTCCTGAGCTGATTTGCGAGGGGGTGGGGAGAGGGCCTGAGTAGTTTCTCTGTCAGCAAAGGGATGTGGGGCTAGGAAATAACAGGAGACGGTGATAAGTCATCACTTTCAAAGTTATGAACAAATGCATTGAGGGGACAAATGAAGAAGAAAAAATAAGAGAAAAGAACACATTCAATGCTAGACAGAAAATGATGGCGAAAAAGACATGGAAAAAACTGGCAATACAAGATGGAGAGACAATATGTCTCGATATTAATTTTTCTCTCACACTATGAATGTTAACGAATTAACATTACTCATTATTTGCATTTAAATGAAGCCTCACTCTGAACAGCCAATGAGAGTCACTGACAGCAACAATTAAAGACGTTGATGGTAAATTAATTAACAATGACATATACAGCTCAAAACCAGGTAAGGACCATTTTTGAATGAAGCACCATTTCAACAATAAAATTATTGAATTTCAAAGTGCTTTGGTTGTTATTGTAGTTTGTTTTAGTTAAGTCAGACCCAAGACTCAATCACTTTCCGGACATCACAGACTACTGTTTGCCAGCTATTTTAAAATTATTTAAGCTTTAAATTATAGGAGCTCCTTAAATTGTTTTGAGTAGTATATTAATCTGCACATAACAATAAAACAAAAAAAAAACAATTATATCCTTTCACAAACCAATGACATTGGATGTGCAAAATTACACATTTTCTCTGTCATCCATAGCAAACATTTACTTCACTCAGTTACAGTTAATTTGAGTAATAAAAAAAAAAAAGATAAAAATGGTTACTACTTGTCTCTGATGCAACGATAAAGGGTTATGATGATTTGTCTACATTTTAAAAATCTACTCCAATCAATGCCAATGCTTGAATGAATGCTAGATCAATTTTAAGGTGAATACAAGTATTATGTCATTTTAAACAATATACATAATAACAAGCAAATGCAATGTATATCAATAATACTGGAAAATTCATTATGCCAAGTTCAGTGCAATTATATTTAACTATCTGTATTAAACTCATTTCATTATAGGGGTACAGGGTAGTCAGTGTTTAAACAAATAAAGATGGTATGTCAAAAACAAATAAAAGGATTATCAAATATCTTATCAAATGCATTTGAAAAAAAATAAAAAAGACACCAGATGCAGGTATGTTATCCAACTTTTACAAAATCTCACCAGACAATAAACATCACGAATATAAAAACAAGATGAATAAAACAAAAGCTGTATATATATGACAATGAGAGTCATTAATTCTGAAGCCAGTGAACGAAGAAAGACACAATTGTTTTGTACCCTGAATTTCTAAAGACAAGATAATTCTGCTTTTTCTTTTTTTTTTTTTTCTTTTCTTTTTTTTTTTTTTTTTGTAAAGAGTCAATCTTTGAGGAACATATCAAATATCATATATGGATGAGAACAAAACTCATCAGTTTCTCACTGGACAAAACAGGCTTGATGCCATGTATTTTATAGACATCGAATGTAGATGGCCATTCGTATTCATATTTCCCTAATACATTCAGATTGTCGAATACACTTCCAACCAATGTCAAGTACAGTAGGGATACAGAAGATTTCAAAGCAGAAACTTAAATGTACAACACTAATATTAAAATACTGCAATAATAAATTACTTTCGACGTGTTGACATGAATACTCAGCTATCTGAGTTTGTCAGCTATTATGACTAGGATTATAAGACAACTTAATCATTAAAAGTTTCGAAATGCCACAAAAACGTGGATACATTATATAATCAAAGTTGACAAGAAGACCAATTTTGTTGTTGTTTTGGGTTTTGGGGGTTTTTGTTGTTTTTTTCTTTATTTGCTTTTTTTTTCTTTGTTCAATGGAAGATAATCTAAGCAGCTTGATCCTGAAATAATTAAAAAGATGGGGTTTTAAAAAAATTAGAGACAGGAAAAAATGAAGGGTACCACAGGTTTGATTATGACATCGATGTAGATCTGAAACAAAATGTGTCAATAGATATTGGAATAACAATTGGTCCTGGGATATCTCATGCAGAGAACAAAACATACCTGAGATTTGTAGCTGAGTCATGTCGGGTGGGGGTGGGAAATGTTCATTGTACATGTTTCCTGCTGGCTCTACAGTCACAGCATTCCTTACGCCACCAACAGCATCAATTAACTGATAAAAAAAATGTTTTTTATAATGATACGATGAAGAGTAAGAGATTATTTTGTTACATGTACATTATATACATACAAAAAACATTCCTGACGGGTTAAAGAAAAAAAGGAATCTGTGATGACCTCAAAGAATGAGCGTAACTGATTGTGTCAATATTGTATAAAAAAAAACAAAGTATCCTTATCTTATATGCAGGAAATTAACTATAATTAAAACATTATTTACTTTGCAAATGATAATGGCATTGATCACTTACAGCTTGGTTGTTTTTTTCTCCAATTGGCAGCACTAGCCACGTCTGCATTTAACTGATTGTGTCAATATTGTATAAAAAAAAACAAAGTATCCTTATGTTATATGCAGGAAATTAACCATAATTAAACCATTATTTACTTTGCAAATGATAACGGCAGTGATCACTTACAGCTTGGTTGTTTTTTCTCCAATTGGCAGCGCTAGCCGCGTCTGCAGGGTTCGAGGCAAGAGCTCTTGCACTTTGAACTTGAGGTGTAATGGCTGTCAGAAAGAAAAAAAAATAATGATAAGATAAAATAAAGAAATAAAAGAGTACATTCACAAACCTGGTGATAAAGATAATTTAACTTTTAACTTTTATTTGCAATGTGTCCATAACAAAACTCATTGAACTTATTAAATATATCTATTATAATAAAAAAAAAAAAACTGGGAAAATAGAGGCCGGAACCTACAGACTTTATTTCTGGACCGATTTTGGTCGTTAATGGCTCAAAAAATCTGTCTTCGTCTTGGAAGTTGCCTTCCTGTGCATACAAAGTAAATTAAACAATCGTTTCGTGGCAATTGAACGAAAATCATTTAGTTAGAATAAGAGAGTTTTACTAAGTTGTTCTCTTGCGGACGTGAAGTCGAC
>JBCHJU010434561.1:0-7500 GCA_039654505.1 Plocamopherus imperialis
AGGCAATAACTCAGGACAGGAAACTTCTCTTGAATCCCCCCCCCCCCCCCCGGAAACCACACATAAACAAACAAAAATATTTAAAAAATAGCCTACCCTTATAACCTGAACCTGATCAACCATGAATGTTATCTTAATGCTGCAAAAGGATTAAAAGTTTTGAAAGGGTGACAGAAAACATGAAAGACCTACAGGCAGAACTAGCTGATCCCTCATAAGACCATGAAATAGCTTCATAACCATGTGATGTTCTGACATATTGATTTGAATCATACAAAATTCAAACCAAAGCCTTAAAAAGGGACATCATCCAACGAAGTCTCTTTTATTTACATTAAAATTTAAGATACACCTAATCCATCAAGTACAGTATATTCATATTCCTTCTCTTTTCAGTATTGACAAGTGGCAAGCACTTCAGCTGAGAATGAAACAAAACCTGTTTAAGAATATCTGCATCGTTCTCATCTTCCTCCCACCTGTAACATGATTATCGAATGCCTAAATCTTGTACACTGTGGTCATGGAGTGCATGGTAAAATAAAGATAACCAATGAAGCATTTAAATAAGACAGAAAGGCAAAAGCACTAAAGCAAGACAGAAACACCCCTCATTTCAAGTGTCTTGAGCATGAATGCCAAAACGTATTACATAAACAGTTTTCTGGAAAATATCAGGAACAAAAATAAGGACACACACACACACACACACACTGTGCACTAAATCTTAGCCCTAGTCAAGCAAAGTGAATAAAATCATAATTGAAGGATGCTCTTCACCTTGCATTCATCATTCCAGCATCTCCTGCTCCACCTGGGATTCTGGCCTTGCCACCACGCATATCAAGACCGGGTTTGCGAAAGGCGTGGCCAGATTCCAACATCTTGTCAATCACACTCACACCATTGACGTGGACCTCAGCATAATAACCCGTTTGGTCAGTTAAGCGTGCAGTGGTGGCAATTTCAACTTCTTTGTTTTCTACCAGGTCACGTAAAAATGCAATTCCCTGAAACCAAATTATGTTTGATGAAGATGGAACTTTGTTTAGAAACAGTAAAAATTCAATTCATGCTTCATTACTTCAATAACTATTATTTCGAAATGGGAGAATTCTTGACAGTTCGCTTAGTTACCAGCAAATATACAGCTGTGAAGACAAAAAATTAAACTGCCTGATCATTTAAGTGAGAAAAAAAAACAAAAAAAACAAAAAACAATGGCAATGAAAACTCAGACAGAAAGCCTTAACATGAGTATAAATGAAAAACATTTTAAAACAATGAATCATCTATGTTATATAATGGGTCTGATAAGAAAAGGACCAAAATGATTTTAAAACACAAGCAAGAAAAAAAAGTTCTGTTTTTTACCGTTAAATCACACACAAACAACAGTATGAATGAACATGAGAGAGAAATGTACAATCTTTTAACCAATGTAGCATTTAAGTCATACTTACAACAGGAGACTGATTATTTGAGCACCATAGAAAATGGAGCATATACTTCATAGCACAGGTTGGAAGTGAGGCAACAGTTTTAGGAAGCTCTACTAGGATGGATGGGTCAATTTCCTCAGTGTTACCATAATCTATGTACTGAACTTTGACCTACAAAAATGAGTATACAATTTTTTTTTTTATGTGGATTAAAGAAAATGTTACTGAAATAATATGGCTCGAGATCAAATACTAAAAGCCCTAGAGGAAATAAAGCACAATGAATTTTAACCCGTGTAAGATTCTTTTGAAAATTATCTCTTAATGATCTATTTATCATCAAAGTTTCTGAATTATATTCCACTTTTTCAAACTATGTATTCAGTTAGTGAAGAAGACAAATTCTACTTAAAGTGATTTTTCCTTCATCAAATCTCCAACATGACTATGATATGAAAATCATGCCAAAAAAATCAAACAAACCCTATCTGGTCCGAAATAGTATCGAACAGAACATCTGTACCATAGACCATCTTCACTAAATTTGGCTCCATAAATCTGAAAATAAAAATGCAAATAAAAAAGAAAAATAAATAAATCTATACAATTCTTATGTATACTATAGATTTTAACATAAAAGAGATACATTTTCTATGTATCCATTAGGAGAAACATTAATGATGGTAATAAAATATATAGTTTTAGTTTTATTTGAAGTCATGGAGTGAAAATCAGAAAAAAATACAATCAAGAGCACAAACACTTTAACACAAATTATATAATTACCCACCATACACTTCAATTAGAAAAACCCCCAGAACAAAACACTAATTAAAGCATCCCTTCTCACATTTACACAAAAATCACATTCATAAAAGA
This sequence comes from Plocamopherus imperialis, assembly GCA_039654505.1. Taxonomy (NCBI): domain Eukaryota; kingdom Metazoa; phylum Mollusca; class Gastropoda; order Nudibranchia; family Polyceridae; genus Plocamopherus; species Plocamopherus imperialis. The sequence continues at coordinate 2,322 of JBCHJU010434561.1, forward strand.
TGAAAGAAAAAATCAAAACAAAACCCAATGAAAAAAACAAACAAAATAATGAAACATGGAAAATAAAAACAAATTCGAAGGCAAACCAACTTTATCCATCTCTGGTTTCCCAGATATAGGTGGTGACTCTGGACATAAGATCGCAAGTTGCTCACTTATGCTTGTGAGTTCATTGATATTTTCAGGTTGTATCTTTTGGCCCCATAGAATAACAGGAGTCTCCACATGAGATATCAAAACTTTCTGCAATTAAAAAAAAAAAAAAAAAAAAAAAAAAAAAAAAAAGGAGAAATGCATCAAAGTTTAAATCCGGTACCATCAGGATGACTTCACTCTCGATTCTTAAACGAAGCATATTTATTTTCTTACTTGAGGGGATGTGCACCTTCATATTGAAAAATGCGTAAAATGACAGAAGGATACCATTCAACATTGTAATCATACCTACTATGTGTCAATATACTATAATATGTCAATGTACACGTCTGATTTTATTGTGATTATGAACATTGTTCAGTTACAATTTTTCCTCCTTTTTCTCTCTTCTCGAGTTCCAAGTTTGATCTAATTCCCACTTTCACCAACAATAGCCACTCACCCTTCCATAATCCAATTCTTCCGTGCATAATTCAAATGAGTCCCTAAATCACTTTATCATATCTTTTGTGTCTGCAGGTCAATGCAATAAAATAATACCACGTAAACTGGACTACAAGGTGCAGCGGCAGATGAGTTGCACCCCCTGATTTCTAAGAAAAAATTGAATTTTTCCGAGCATAATCCGCTACAGACTATTAGCCGCAATAGGGGAGACAGAAAAAATTGTAGAGTTGCATCCCTTGATGGCTGGTCTGGAATAGCCCATTGATCACATGATCTAGCTAGTTCGTCTTCCCGAGGCTTTCATGTTCCTTGCTAGTATCTTGATTGAATGACAAATTTATAGCCTATAATACAAATAGATTGACTTCTCTTTACTTAAATTAGGAAATCTATGTTTCTGAAGTCTGTTTGACACACAAGAACAGCTACGATGAGTCTATTCAGTGGATAACCATGAGTAGACAGACGGCTAGATCTGGACTGTTTCACAACCCGAAGCCGCTGTCACAAGTTTATGCGCTTTTCGACACAAATCTAAATCTACATACAGACAGACATATATAGAAATGCTTTCTTTCTTTCTAATATGATTTTTTTTCTTTAAAAAGTAACATTTTTAGATTACTTGAAACCGAGGTACAAGATTTCAGAAAAAAAAACCCTAGATAAGCCGCTCCAGATTTTAAGTCGCAGGTGCCCATGGGTGAGGAAAAAAATCGCATCTTATAGTCCGGTTTGAACTGTAATCGTGATAATGATGATAGAGAATCATGAGCAGCCAGCAATGTACAAAGCCAGTAAAAGTTCGAGAACAGCTATGACACCTTTACTACCAGGAACTGATTTGTTGTTATGCATTCCCAGGCGCTTGAGCAATCATGTCAGTATTACCGCCAACATGATGGATCCTGCATTTGCAAATTAATCGGGAAGTCCATCCAAATGAGGGGGAATTTTGCATACCCTCCCCGCACACGAGGCATAGTGCCCATCAATAAGCTATTTCTACCCTCTTGAGCAGAGAGTGCTTCAATAGATCATTGTATGGATGCCAAATAAGAGGACATTGGCATGAATAGCATTGTTGTAACTAAGGCTTAAAGCCACTATCTTATCAGGCGAAAAAAAGAAAATTCAAATAAATGACATGTGGCATCGATGCTAAAATGCCTTATTTTCCACTATTTTTTAAATTTTCATAAAGAATTGAATTGCCCAGTGAAAGTATGATAGTTTTAGTAATGATCAAATACTTGAAAAAATTGTAAAAAATTTGGGGAGTTTTCCCCTTCTAATGGGTGCAACACATCCTCTCAAGAATAAATACAGATATTTTTTTACTGACTCTTCTCTATTATGAACATTTGACTTATAAAACCATTTGTCAGTGGTTTCCATTATATCTTGGCATTTAACTTAAAATATTAATACAGATCAGATACAAGACAAAAATACTGATTACCTCTCTTTCTTTTCTGCCTGGTCCCGTGCTGATACTAGTCTCAAACGAAGGCACTGCAAAAAAATTAAGAGACAAATATGAAAGGCAAATAGAGTAAAGATAAATGAGCAGGTTCATACTTTACAAAGCACAAAAATTGTCAAAGCTACAATAACTTCCAAAATACACCCAGATAAATAAGAAAGGAAAAAAGAGTTTATTTTGAAACAGAAGTTCATGTACTTTGATAGCCAAATTTAATAGAAATTAACAAGTTCATTCTTAGCCAAGCAAAAAAATTTTCAAAGCATCAATATATTCAACATACCCTCAGATAATATAGATCTACTGTTCATTGATTTTCTCTAAAACTGTTCTTGAAAACATAATTTCAAAAGGCAACAAAAAATTGAAACGTTATTTGGAAATAAAGCAGAAAATCGGAACTCAGAAAGACAAACAAAAATACAAAATATATTTTGAAGGAACTACCAATGTCAGGATTTCTCTGCCGTATTGATGGCATCTGCTGTTTGGTACCTTCTTCTTTTTCCGGTGCATCCTGATCGGATTCTTTTTTTGGCCCCCTTTGGAGAGGATCGAGAGGCAAAAACAAAAAAAATACAACAATTTAAGTAAAAAGAAATGTACTTTGGTTATGTCCGAATACCATATATCCTATGTTTCGATTGAAGAGAGAGAGAGAAAGAGATCATTTATGATAAGAACAACAAGAAAAAAAAAACAAGAACCAACAAATGAGACACCCAACAAAGAACAACACTCTGCAACAAAAACAAAACAATCCACCAAATAAAGACCCATACAAACCAAATCTCCAACTAAAACAAAGGGACGGAAAGTAACAAAGAATTGATAAAAAAAACTTTACAAAAATATTAAAATTATCTCAATGACCTAGTTCAGAAACTACCTCTTAGTTGATTTCCGGCAAGTCAAAGGTTTTCCCTCATACAGCAGACCATTGGTATCCTCGATAGCTTTCACGCTATCTTCTTCACAGTAAAATTTCACAATGCTGGGAGAAAATGAAGTAAAAAAACATCTGAAAAAGTACCTGACAGCAAATGCTTCCATAACATTGTGTACACACATAAATACTCCAACAAAACGTAAAATGTTTCAACTGGTTTTTTTCAATGGAACCATCCCAAAATTAATTGAAACTTTACCTGAAGATTTAGAAACACTGTACATAGTTTTCCCGCGTGCTCTCCAGTTGAGTGTCCGTTTTGCCCAAGTGTCTGCTATTTAATGGAACATACTTTTTCTTTTCAAAATTGCCACTCTCAGTGCCTGCTTTCAAATCCATCGCTGTCTTAGTGTCCGGTATGTTGGCATGTTGTCAATAAAAAAAAATGAGAAATGTCAACTTAGTCTACTGTAGTGTTACTCTTGTTCACTTGAGTAGTTTTCCCATCCCTTTGAGTTACATGGGAACAGGTAACAAGTGCAAGCCATCCTGGCTGATCCACTCACTGTCCAACCAATCAAATGAGATAGATGAATGTGGCCAAGGTTTGGACTTCTATGAACAAACCTGACATGCCTAGCTGGTCAATAACTCCAGAGCACACAATTTGCCTTGCTTTCACAAGGTGGTTGGTTAAAATGAATGACTGTCTACAAATTTATGCAACACAGTGCACTCGAATCTCTCCCTGTCGCTACAAAATGATGTGTGTCTGAAGGTGGACAAGGCTGTCTTTGAACTCCATGAAATTGTCGGCATGGCTTGTAAACATTAAAGTGATTTAGATTCCCAGTCAGTGCATGTAAGGACCTAGACAACTGATGTCACCTGAGTGGCCACTCCACCTAAGTGCCCAGTTAGGCTGCTTCCTGACCACAGGTCACTCTCGAAAAAAATACTGTTACTTATCCATTGAAATATAAAATGTTTGGAGGAACATTTTCAAATTTATAGAAAAAATATATGGATCCACAGATGCCATGATTACTAAGTTCTGTTTAAACAGTTTAAATATAATAAATTAAAAACGAATGTCACATGGGTCAACTTATGAATAAATAACTTAAAAAAGAAACGAAAATCCCTCTTATAAAATATGGATTGAAATGAAGAGAAAGTATAATCTTAAATTATATAAATATGAGCGTCTATACACAAACACAAAATGAAAAAACATACGCAAATTTATTCCCCTCTGATGAGCTGTTAATCCAAATATTGTGGACTTCTCCAAACTTTGAGAAAAGTTTACCAACTTTCTTCTGCAACAAATCAGGAAAATAAAAATAAATTTCAATTGAAGACTATAACAAAGTAATAGACAAGCTCAGATAAAATGGTGACAACATATTAAATACACACATACATATCTTTATGAATCAAACATACATAATTTAAAAAAAAAATGTTGAAAAAATATGCAGAACAAAATACAACAAAAATATCCATAATTATAAAATACATGAAAATAATATATTGTCTAGATCTAATTAATCTTCTTCTAAATTTTAAATTTTCTCTTTATTTCATTAACGACATACTAGACAGCCAAGAAAACATTTGTATATATATTACATGACCTTTATGTTGGAACAAGTACAGTGGTCAATGCCAAGTTACACAGTGCACCAGTAACAAACAAAAAATCATGCACTTCGTCGAATGTCCATTGTGTGCTGAAATCCAAAGGACACAACCCATGATGGACTTACAAACACAGCAAATTGCATACATTGTGATACATCATTCACCTCCATGTCATCAGGCAGTAAACACACACAAACATCAGCAGCTTAATGTTAGTGATGCAGAGCGAGTCAGACTTCTATTTTTGCTCTTCTTTCCTCATCATTGTCTGCCTTGCTTCTAACACCCCAAACTGGACCAATTAATAGAAGTGAAACTGGTCCGTGAAACATGTATTTTGTTGCAATTTCCCTAAGTGAGGCAAGCTGGTGTGTTGCATTTTGGCAGTATGATTAGTGAGTAAAAAATCATCAGAAAATCGTGTGGAATGTGGTGACCTGTGAAACTTGCCAGTGACCATTGCATATCTTCAATCAACTAGACCAAGCTTTTATGTGTAACATGACAACATGTGAAAAACGAAAGGATAAAGGGTAATCGCACATAATTTGTAT
>JBCHJU010434561.1:12500-13553 GCA_039654505.1 Plocamopherus imperialis
TTAAATATCATAAGAAGACGTCAGATGAAATTTTTCGGACATATCTGGAGGAGGGAAAGGGGTTTAAAAAATTTGGCAGTAAGTGGATTTATAGAGGGAAGGCGAGCCAGGTGTAGACAGAGAGTCACATTCGTGACTGGGCTGAGGATGGCCACTAGCCATGTACAGACAAACGCGGCATACATGAGACGAGCAGAAGACAGACATACGTGGAGAGGTATGGCCGGCAACGTGCAGGCAAGCACAAGCCACAGGAAGTAAGTAAGTATATTCATTATTTATTTAGTTAGTTATTTTGTAATTCATCCATATTTTATTAATTGTTTATTCATTTATTCAGTTATTCATTTGTTGTTTTGAGTGAATGAGAAGCATTAATGACTTCACGCAACAAGACATAATATCATGTCTGATTTAATAATCAAAACAACGTAGTAGTTCAGCCATCTCATTTAAGGGGCATTCGCACCCAATGAATAAAATAAGACCAAGCCCATCCCGTCCCATCGATCTATCCGGTAGAACCGTTTTACCAATCCCGTCACTCCACACAAAACTAGGAGACGGCAGTTCAAAACGCCTCCCCCCAATAGTCCATCGATCGACGTGTTGACAACTCTTTTTTGCCAATCACAACAAACCGCCGCCACCGCCGCCATGTTGTTTATCGTTTACCAGTAAACTCGAAATGGCTGGCTGCGTGCCTACTGTCTCTTGAGGCAACACACACGGTGATAGGCTAAACACGTCATCACCCACCCTCTATAATCGATTTAATGGAGTGAGCAGAGAAGCTAAGAATTATCATAAATACGGTGACAATAATATTTCTTTTATGATGTCTTTTTAATTTTTATTTGTTGATTAGTGGCTTTTTTGTTTGTTTTTGTTTTGTTTTTGTTTGTTGTTGTTGGATTTGTTTTGTTTGGTTTTTGTTGTTTGTTTTGTTTTGTTTTTTGTTTGGGGGGGGGGGGGTGTCTCTGGCTTTTGGTGGTTTTTTTTGTTTTGTTTTTTTTTGTTTTTTGCTTTTTAATGGATTTTAAAATTTTTGTT
>JBCHJU010434672.1:0-13552 GCA_039654505.1 Plocamopherus imperialis
ATACATACATACATACATACATACATACATACATACATACATACATACATACATACATACATACATACATACATAAAGAGACGATAAATTGATAAGTATATGCGACATATAGATAGTCCATACAGAAGTGATACATATAAAATGAATGATACATAGAGAAGAAAACAAAAACAACAAGAAAATTAAAAACAGACAAACAAAAAACGAAAAAAAGAAAAACACGTCCCCCCCCCCCCGCCCACACACACACACACACACAAAATCCCAAACAAAAACCAATAGCAAAGGAACAAAAAAGCAACACGAAAAACAGCCAACCAAACAATCAACAAAAAGCAACAAAAATATAAATACATAAATAAATAAATGAAGAAATAAAAAGCAGACGCAGTCAACCTCAGGTTAAACTTATTGCCCATGTCGTGTCCGATTAGTCTTTACAGGACGCACCTGCTTTAATCGTCAGAGCGGTCACCTAAATTTGTACACGTCAAACTTTGTTATGTAAAACTATAAATGTCCTGACCTGAGATGGCAACGAGAGATAAGCTATCTACACGAATGGCTCCTGATTTGCGTTAGTTCCTTAGGTCTGGTCTGGAGGTTTGGTTCTTTGAAGCTAGCCTGGTCTATGTCACAGTGAGTATTATTATTCTCTTCGAAAATTCATTTTACAATTTTTAAATGTTGAAAAATTACTTTGTGGTGTAATCAATGCTTAAACTGATAGCTGGGAGAATTTGGAAATGGGTTTCTTGTTGCCTTTTTTGTCAGTAGAGATCAAGTAATGTAAAATGGGTTCATTGTGAAACATATTATTTGCTTAATGACAAATGAAACAAGAAAAACCTTCACCAATACACACAAAAGCAAAGAAACAAAACGAAACAACGAAATGCAAATGACTAACAGCAACAGCAAATACCCATACAAAAACAGAACCAAAAATACCGAAAAATTACCCCCCCCCCTCCTCCCCCCTTTCCAAAAAAAAAAGAAAAAAAAAAGAAAATAAAGCTATTCAAAGTCAAATTAATTAAATGCACATGTAATAATAAAAACAAAAAACAAAATAGAAAGCGTCAAGCAAGCAAAAAACAAAAACAAAAAACAAACAAAACCAACAAACAAAACAAAACAAAACAACAACAAAAACAAAGCAAATCAAAACAAAACAAAAAACAAAACAAAACAAAACAAAAACAGAACAAAAACAAAAACCTAAAAAAGCCAACAACAAGCAAACACAAATCCCACAAAAAGCTCCAACTCCAACCCTCCCCCCCCCCTGCCCCCGCCCACAAAAAGGGTGAAAAATAAATAAAAAGTAAACGTTACAGAACCCAAATAAAACAGAAAGAAAAAGGGGCAAGCTTCCAGTTTTCAATATGGCTTACCCGTTTTGCTCTTTCGTGGAACAGAGATTAAAAAAAAAAATTATTTATCATTACTTTCTTCTTGTGACTTTATTTCACAGTTTAAGATTTTGAAAAATCGTACAAATTTGTATAATATAAATTGCATATTATTAAGTTTAATAAAAAGAATGGTCTGCATCTAAGTGGTAAAGCTGAGTGGTAAATTACTGAGCAGCAAATATTCTAAAATATTAATAATCATCCCTAATTAATTAGCTAGAGTTGCAGCGAAAGACAGCCATGATAATGATATTGTCATATTATAATACAACGCTTCATTTCACACCAGCCAAAGCTCCACAATGGCCATGTTTTTGATTTCCCTGACAACCCTGGCCTTGTTGACCACCTGCGTTTGGGGCTACGTCATCCTGAAGCCCAAAGCATACGTCCAGCTCAACGATGCCGACGGCAACAAAAAGATCAATTCCAGCACTTTCAACAGTCTGGCTTTTGACTACACCACCAACTTCCTCTACGTCGTAGGTAAGTAGTGAGCTTAACAAAGGCTAAAGTAATAGTCATAATGGTAAATAAATTGAGACATAAGAGAAACAACGTTCTATCTTGCTATTAAAAAATATTTAGGGCCCTGAAAAATTCCATCAATCGCTTTTTTTCCCCGAGAAGACATAACCTTATTTCATTTTCAATTCTGCAAAAGCTGCACAATAACAGGATCATTATCTGAATTTTGATCAGGAACAGAGAGAATGATTGTCAAAGTGTTTAGGGCCATGGCTCTTTATAATATTTTTTTTTATCAGAACCGTGTTATTCTTACATCACAAAATCCATTGCCTTCACATAAAGGACAATTTCTTAAAACTGATCAAATTAATCGTCAACTTATTTCCCTCCTCAAAAAGACAAACAATAAATCATTGAATATGCAATTGAAACCTGGTAAAGAATATATTAACACTAAGAAAATTAATAGCACGGTTCAAAAGAGAAATATAAGAATGGGAGAGTGGAATGAGATGAAAAAGCGGGACGTGCGGGGGAGGAGGAGGTGAGGCACAATCTTCAAAGGTGGAGGGGGTGCGGTCGGATTTGAGGGGTCAAGAATGAAAATAATTTTCCCTTTTTTGTTTTTTCTCTTCAGCCCACGAGCCAGCCAGACTGACAGTTCTCTCCCTTGCCGTTGACGGAACTCCAACGGTATTTCTGGAGCACCCATTTAGTAAGTCTCTGGAAGGTCTTCCCTTGGACGTTGAAGTGTGCAGGCCCCAAGGCATAGGAGACACAAGTCGGGTTGCCATCTCATTCCAAGACCCAGCCTCTAGAAGTGCTGAGGGCAGATTGGTCTTTTATGAGCCAGTTTCGTTTGACTACAAAGATTTGAAAGAGATACAGCGAACGACTGGTAAGAACCGTTTTCATTGGTCTTGACCTCCTTAAACAAAAAGATAAATGGCGCTACTGAGTAGGAGCAAGTGCTATTATTGATGGGCAGTTATATTGATAACAAAATATTTAGAATTAGGTTAAACTTTCCATTAAGTCTGTTGATATCTATTTTATCAACAGGACACTTGAACTGTTCAGATCTTTGTCTTGTTAGATAGAATTGTTACGAAATTTATTAAGCCACATATACGAGCTTGTTGAGAACAATCAACGGTGTACCTTTGACTACAGACAACAATAAATTGACTTTTCTTGATTTGAGTTGAAAAGCTAAATCTGGCACAATAATGCTTCGTTTTTATGAGAATACTACGAGAGAAAATGATAGCGTGTAAGACACATAGAGGCAAATTTATACTTTTATAAGTATATTACATAATTTATACATTTTATTTAATTACATATACAATAAAACTTGCTTCCTTTTTGTGAGCACATTTTTATTATTGCTATTATTATTGCTATTTTATAATAATGATAGGAATAATAATAATAATGATAATAATAATAATGATAATAATAATCATCATAATAATAATAATAATAATAATAATAATAATAATTAGTATTATCATTCTTATTATTATTACTATTATTATTATTATATAGTTATTATTATTGTTATTGTTATTATTATTATCATTATTATTATAAGATTATTATTATCATCATTGTTTTTATCATTATAACATTATATTATTATTATTATTATTATCATCATTGTTTTTATTATTATTATTATTATTATTATTATTATTATTATTATTATTACTATTATTTAGCCTATTTCAGCATATTGCTTCTTACTATCAATTAGTACTTAATACTGCCTTTCCCCACATTTAACCCTTATTGCGCACCATTGGTGTCCTTCCCAGTTGGCCCCTTTCCATATGACATTGAGTTTGCCCAGGACTGCGCCATGGTTGTCGTCTCCAACAAGGGCCAGGCAACCAAATCTGGCAACACATTCCGAGACCCCGAGGGATCGTTGACCAAAATACTTCTACCCACTTCATTTGATCAAACCAGTCCTATAGTATCATCCACTATCACTTTCAGCGATTTGTTTTTGGACGTCGCCGGCCAAAAATACTACGAGTAAGTAACAAGAGCAAGTTATGACTGAACAAATTGCAATTCAAATGTTTAACTGATTGTGCCTTGCTAGTTTCATGAGAAGTATCCATTTCTTGTCTAAATATCTTTCGTCGAAGAGTCTTCTTCCATAGACATATTTTGTTTCTTTCATACCTTGAGAACAATCAATGTTGCATTTAAACAAAAGGCGTGCTTTATGATAGCTTACATTTCATCTATGAACTTTCACTAACGAAATGACCAATGACAGAAAGACTCCCTGTTCTCATTTTTGCGAGACACCGCACAAGTCATACAATACATTTGGGAGTCAGATGAATGAAATATTTTCAATTGAGATAAGGAACATAATATTAATGTAACGTGCAATGAACCAGATAACCATATTGTTGTGTGTGAGCCAAAACGGTCAATGAAACGAATTTTCGTGAAAATTGGAATAGTTTTTTGGTTTATGAACAAAAACGACAACAACAACAACAGCAACAACAACAAAACAAAAAACCCAAATCAAAACAAAAAACAACAACAAGAACAAAACAACAACAATAACAACAACAACAACAACAACAACAACAACAACAACAACAACAACAACAACTATAGCAACAACAACAAAAACAAGAACAATACAGATAGTTGAATAAAATAAATATCATCCTAACTTAATTTGTCATTTATTCAGTTGTTGAGTATTGCAGGTATACAAAGGATTTAACTGTTCCAATAAATAAAGATCTACTTGCTCTATGTCTTATTCATTCAGGGATCTCCGACGGGACAACTTTAGGACTTTTCCCATTCGAGACCCCAACAATAATATTCTGACCGTCGCCCAGAACATTGAGCCGGAAGACATCGTCGTGTCAGAGAATGGCAATACTGCATACGTCACGCTGCCAGTATAATATTCACTTTTCTTTTCATTTCATTCACCACTGTCGTCATTGTAAAGTTTCCTTGCATTTATTATCGATCATTATTAAAACAACACAGTATTTGTCAAGATAGAAACCATTTAAGGAGTGCAAACACTGTCTTATAGCTTGGGGCAAAAAGATTAATATAAGGGCCATTATCCTATTCGTAATCCACCAAGATCATTCAATACTTTATTTGAAAAGGCAAAGACCGCAGATAATAATAGATGGAACTACATTAACTGTATAATATATGTCCTATGCCAAATTATATTCCGCTTCTTACAACACTTCATACACTTGCAGCTTAATATCTGAACACATTTATGAAATGCAGCAACATAATAATATTGAGGTCTGCACCGACATCACCCTAACAGCTTCTTCAGCTCTTTCTACAGTTTTTTTTTACTTTGTTCTTGGTTTCCATAGCTAAACAATGCTATTGCTAGAGTGAATCTCTTCACCAATCAAGTCAGCGAAATATACGCTTTGGGGAACCGTTCTTGGACTGACTATTACATGGATGCTAGTGATACGGATGGAGGTATGCTTACTGGTTGATGCATTTTCAAAGCAAACCTCCCGTCTTGTTTTTCTATCCTACTGGTTTTCGTCATCTTCTTATTTGTCTTATTATCATTCTCCTTTTCTTCCATATCCTTCTCCTTCTCATCCTCCGCATAAAGAGGATCATCATCAACATCAACAATATCACCACCATCATCATAGGCTTCATCATTATTATCTCCTAAAATTTAAGAGAAGCGTAGCATTTTTCCTCTGTATTTTCGGCTTTATATTAGACATGGAAAATGAAAATCCTGTCATTATGCTGTTACCCATTCGTTACGGTATCTGTCTTAAGTTTAGTCTTTCCTTTGTGTTTCATTTTGTAGTTAGTTAAAGACCAAGACAACTCACACTTCAGTTTAGTCTTTCCTTTGTGTTTCATTTTGCAGCTAGTTAAAAACCAAGACAACTCACAACAAGTCTTCTTCTTATCCTTAATGTTCCCATCAATCAACAGGTGCCAATATGCGAGGCTACAATATCTACTCCCTGTACCAGGCCAGGAAGATCCGGTGGATCAGTCAGATGGGACAGGAATGGCTCATCACACTGGACAGCGGTCTCATCAACATCAATCATGAATACTCCTTCCTGGATTTTGAAAAGGGAAAGACTCTGCAACAAGCTGGAGGCATGTTTCGTATTTAGCCTTTGAGTTGTCCTCTTTCCATCGTTTACCTTGTCGAAAGTTTGTAAAATGTCTAGCTAGTTAAATCTGTCAATAAATGAGATTCTAACCTGCTTTGGTCCTAGCCTTGAAAGAGCATCCTGGCATCAATACAGGTTCATACTACATCTCCCTGACAGAACATGAATGTATTATAAACCCCTTGAAGCTTTTAAGCGTTTCTAAACAGACCGAAAACGTGTGAGCCAATCATATATTTTCTATTCAAACCGCCCCGAAAGTGAATGCATCTTCTGAGCTAGCGTTGTTACAACGAGGAATTAAATATTCCGGGTACATTTAAACTGGTTTGGTTTGCCGAAGAATAATGAAGAATTGGGTGCAAAAATAAAAGAACAATTAATCCTTTCTAAATTAAATAACAACAAACCCCAACAACTTTAGTGCTTATTGTCGTCTTCCCGGCCGGAATTTCTGCGCATCACTGTAGATCCACTCAGTCACTTGAAAATTACAAAAACGACTTTTAGAAAACATTGTAAATCAGAGAAGGGACAAGACCCCTATTCATTTAAAAATAAATAGCATGGTTCAATCAAATCAAAAGCAGATCTTTGAGACGAAATTTACTCCAAAGAACCTCTCCTCTAAACTTTGCAAGCTAGAGTTAGCCTAGCTTAAAATAGCCTAATGATTTCATGGGACGTAACTCTTCAATTAATACAATACGATTTTTTTAGTTCATTGTAAGTCACGATTTTGAATTAAAAGGAAAGAAAAATAATGATAATATTTTAATAAATTACATTGAAACACAACTAAATTAAAATTGACTATGAAAAGTAATAATAATAATAAGTATGATAAATAACCATGAAGAATGTTCAAAACCGCTGCATTTCCTACGTAGGACCACTCACCGTTTTCATAATACATAGATTAGGCCTACACCATTCAAACACATTTCAGTGACGAGGTCCGATAACAGTAGTAGCCTAAGAGCGTAAGCCTAAGATTTGTCTATGCTTCATAGGCCTAGGCCCTTCTTCATCCGATCCTATCCCCAGTCCCATTCTCTTCCTCCCCCCCCCCCCAACTGTAGTCTACCGTATGAACTAGTATCACTAAATAATTATACTGGAGAAAAATCATTGGACGTTGGCACTAATAATTTGCCATTTCCCATCCAAGACTGTTTGCCATTCTCGTTTTTAATAAGCCTTGAGGCATGGCCAGTAAGACAACAACCGAACACCAGCAAAATTTGAATGAATATAATACGACATTCTGCCTAGAGTGTTGGAATCGAATTTTCCACAAGTTTTTTTTTTCCTCTTGACTTAACTGTTTTCTGCTAGCACAGCAGTCCAACTTAGTGAATCATCATCCTTTTTCAAATCTGTGCTAAAGAATTTCCACTGTTCTCGATTTATTGCGATGTTTCTTTTTTGCAGATATTCGATTGGAATTATCAGAAAGTTATTAGGAGCATTCTTTTGAGGTTGTTGTTGGGGTGTAATTTGGCAACGTGATCATTTCATCTTGGTCCCAAATTAAGTAAAATAAAAGATCATGGCTTCGTTTTGCAAAAGAGATAAGGTTAAACTACCCAGAATTGTAAGCAACATCCAATTTCCTGCTTTGTAAAGACATACTAGGTAACCACAACATACCGATGTGCATTTTTAGTTTTGAAGTGTTAAAAAGTTCCAGTGACTGCCCCTTCCCGAAAAAATGTTACTATTAAAATGTTTATTAAACGATACTATGGAATCAACATTTTATTCCAAAGCCTTATTCGCTTCTTAATAATTCTCAACAATTTTCCAACCAAATCAAAATTCGCGATTGTGTAGTCTATATCATAAATGATTTACTGATGAGCATACTTTTGCTTTTGGTTTTCTATTTCAGTATTTGACACACAAGACCCAATCCTGGAATCTCAGCTTGCAGACGACAATCAACTCGGTAAAACAAATACTGTTTATAATGGGCATTTTTATCCTAGAACTCGAGACTATAAATAATTTTATAGATTTTCTATAATCTCCGTACTTGAGGTAATTCTTATATTAGACTGTTTTATTCTTATGTCTTAATCCAAGTTGATCAAGATCTAGAAATACAGCTTAAAGCTAATAACCTTTCTTCATTCTTTTTTAAAGCTTTAATTTGGGTTGTGTCTGCCATCTATAAAGAAACAAAATGTTATTTTCACGACCAAAACGAATTCAAGAGTAAATCAAACTCCCAAACAACCAGATAATAGGATGATATTATATACATTATGTATATAAAAAACAAAACAAACAAAAACATGGAGCGGTGGAGCTTATAATCCTCGTATTAAGATTCAACACTTAAGCTATTCTGTCAAGTTGTCCATAGGAGTTTCATTCTTTCGTAAATTAGCTCTCAAGGACAACGGAGGTGCCCCAGCAAACCTGCCAAGCATAAAAATTGATGCTAAGTTGATACTGGTAAATCCTACATAAAATACGAGTGCTCCATTGTCAGTACCATGCATTGCATTGGTATTTCCTAATTCGGCTTCGAAGGAAATTTCCTATAGAGCATAACGATAAACTCTTTTGCACAAAAATATTGATTTGGGCTAACTTTTTTTTTATGTCAATTAGAACAATGATTATATTATGTAATAGAGTTATGTTAAATTTTGCGCAGTTTCATATTTATACAGGAAAAGACTCAAAAAAAAAAAAAAGAAAAAAAGAAAAAGAAAAAAGAAAAGAAAACAAAAAAGAAAAAAAGGAAATCCCAAAGCAAAGTAATACTTTCTTCTGATCCTTCATTAACCTGATCTTTTCTGTCAGGTCGTCTTGCCATCAGCACTGTGGACGGAATCCGCGTGGACGGCCGGATAGAGAACGTATTTACCTTTGGTGGGCGTGGTTTTTCTATTCACTCCGCCACTGACATGCGCATTCGCACGGCGACTGTAGACAGCGTGGAGAAGGTCAGCAAGCAGTATTACCCGGATGTCTTCAACACGGCCTACCGTTCTCCAACATCGAATCCACAACGTGACCGAGAATCCACTTCTCCTTTCATGGTAAGTGAATCATGCCATTTGTTTAATATTATTATTAACGCCTTTGTGTCAGAGAGAGCCCAACGTTGATCCGAAAAGCAGAAGAGGGGACTGGTTCGCGGTTACCATCTGCTCATGAGACGGAGTGAGTGATTGAGTGAGGGATTGAGTGAGTGAGAGAGTGAGTGAGTGAGGTAGTGAATGAGTGAGTGAGTGAGTGAGTGAGTAAGTGAGTGAGTGAGTGAGTGAATGAGTGCGTGAGTGAGTGAGTGAGTGAGTGATTGTTTAAGTGAGTGACTGACTGAGTGAGGCATAGTGTATGATCTTGTGGCAATGCCATTGTTACGCTTGTGCTAATATCTTATTTTAATGCCAAACAATCTTGCACACTTTACGGCTCACAGAAGCGAGAAAAAGTCCCAAAAATATTGGCAACATGGTAAGATCCCTGATCTACCCAGGGCTATTGTATTTTGACCAATTCTGCTTGATGCTAAAATCCAGCATTTTTTTTTCTTCTAGCCAATTGAAACGTATGGCCATCTTGACAATCGTCGCCCTGGTCTACCTTTCAGTGCTGGCTGTCTGGCTGGCCTACTTCCTTCCTGTCTGGATACTCTGTCCCTGCATGGCTTAGAACTATTTCTTATAATGGGAATGCGGATACCCCAGACACACTCTCTTTCCGTCTGATCTTTTGTCTCTTCTCCTTGAATTCAAAGTAATGAACAGTGAAGAAGTATGATAGATCTTGAGTAGGGGTTCCACCTTCGTACTTGTAGACAGATTGCACTGCACTAGAAAAAAAAATAAAGCTTTTTATGTAGCGCAATATCCACGTAATGTGCCCAAAGCGCTTTACAACAAGGGTCCGCAACCAACAGAAACACATAACATGAAGGACAAGACAAGCTGCTTACTAGGCGCTAGTACAACTTTTTCAGACAGAGACAACGCTGTTAACGGCCAGGTATACATCTTACACCTGAGAATGGTGAGAGAATGTGTGTAAAGAGTCTTTTCCAAGGACTCAACATCGCGCCCGTGACCGTGATTCGAACTTCTGACCTCTCGCTCGGTCCTCAGCTCAAGTATCTACCACTAGAACACGACACTGTACTTTAGCATGCTTCTCGGGGTGGTGGAGGTCTGCTAGGGAATAACTTTATGTAAAGTTTGAGGCTGTAAAGGCAATCATTTCTAGACCGTCATGGAAGTGGCACACATATAGGAAAAGGCCGAAATCAAACTGTAAACAACATAAAAAATTAACAACCAGAATATAATAATACTGGCAACGAGTGCCCAGAATGATAGGGATGAACTAAGAGAATTGTAATTACAGATCACTAATTGTTGTGTGCATGACCACAATGACCGAAGTTAGAAATAGAAAATGTCACAAACTGTTTTGGTGACTTTAAACAATGCCAAAATTCACGAAGCAATACCATCCACTTTCTTAAGAATTTGTAGCGCAGTACCGACATTGTGAATATCTATATGTAGATATAATTGTTATTCATCTGTTGCATGTCGACTAGAACAAACATACCCTGTTCGTGAATGAAGCGCTGAAAAATGACGTGTAAAAATTAAACAATAAAATTCTAATAGGAGTTTGAGGTGGAGCTAGGCATTATGAAGACACCAGATAATAGTCAACGTTATCAAGTTAAAAAACGAAGATAGTTCAATTTAAACAGAGTTTGGATACGCGTTTATGTCTCCTCATGGTAAATATTGAGTATAGAAGCAGTTGCAACATACAATTATGACATTTCGATTTAGAATTCAATGAATTTCACTCTATTCTCTATTGCCACATTTTCCTGAAACATACTTGTCACGATTTCACATTATATTATCTTTCCTTTCCATTTTCCAGGGCCCTTATCTTCAGGCTATGGATATTGGGGAATTCCAAAACAAGCATGTTCTATTTTTAGGCGGCGGGTTTTCCGGATTAATCTACGTGTACGTCCTGTCGCCCGACGCCAGGTGCCCCCAGCCCTATTTCCACAGCGTCTACCGGGCAGGGGGCCAGTACTCAAGCTGGCAATCCCTGTACGACTCTGGCAACATGGGGGACATTGGCATCACAGAGATGAGGTGCGTTTGGATCAAAATAGTAAAAGGATACATTTCATTTTTTATATGTGAGGCACTGTGAGTGGCTCAATGGATAGAGCGTTGGGCTTGAGACCAAGGGGTCTTGGGTTCGATTCCGCCAGCGACCATCGTGTTTTTCATTTGAGTAAGAAAATTTACTCCAATTGCTTCACCCTACCAAGGTGCCAAATGGGTATCTGGCAATAGGCTGGTAAATGTTGCGCAAAATAAGCTGCACTTTACTGTATGCTCCCCTCCCCCGGTGGGGGGGGGGGGGCATGCCTATAGAGGGAATAATTGTATTTAAGGCTTCGAGCGAAAAGCGCTATGTAAATGCAATATTTATTCTTCTACTTCTACAATTATAGACATTCAGATCGGTCCAAATATTATGTAGCTATTCTCTTCTTCTTCCTAACTTTATAAGCAATAAATAGCTTCTGTTGAACTTCTTCTTCAGAACTTCATAAACAGTAGCATACCATACCGGATACTCTTCCTCTGCTTAACTTAATTAACATAATTCTATGACCAATGAAACCTGATATCTGAAACTCTTCTTCTATTCTTCTACATAACGTTATAACCGACTGCATCTGAGATAAATAAAAATGTGAGCCAGGCGCTAATTCAAATGACACACTCAGCAAATATTATCAGTGACTTTGGCTTCTGTGGTCTTGGATAAGCTCTTAATTTTCACTGTCAATGTCGAGATTTATTAGAGAGCCGAGATTTGGGGAGGGGTGGGAGGTTGGAGTAGGGGACAGGTGCGGGAGAGGAAGTCGGGGCACAGCAATGCACCATGCTTTTATCTACCTACCATTTTTCACTTTTATGATACTTCAAACATTTCCTCTTATGTTATAAATACCGGCGAACAATTTCAATTAGTGAGTCAACTTCACTCACTGTGACAAAAAAGTTCTGTTCCGCCATGAATTCGTATAAATTTGAGGCACGATGACAGAATCTGAGTTTGTCACCTATTATGAAGACTAGACTTAGACTACACACATTTGAGTATGACTTAGCTGTTTTTTCCCTTTGTATCGTCTTACAGATATCTGCAAGATATTGACCTAAGTCCCATCCTGGTTGTGACATCAGGTATCAGTAACAGCGTCAGCATTTACTCGGTGGAAGAGGGCCCATTTGATTCAGATTCTTCCACCTAACTTTATAAAAACCCATGAAGAAACTTAGAAGTAAAAAAATAAATATGAAAATGAGATAGGGTGACTCATGTACTTGGCTTAACTGTTTCGTAATCTACACCACATAACTTTATAAACTATGAAGAATCTTTGAAGTGAAAACTAAAGATGACAATGAGCTAGGGTGACTCATGTTCTTGGCTCAACTGTTTCGTAATCCACACCACCGAACTTTATAAACTATGAAGAAACTCAGAAGTGAACAATAAATATGAAAATGAGATAGGGTTGGCTCATGTTCTTGGCTCAACTGTTTCGTAATCCACACCAACAAATTTTATCCCATGAAGAAACTTAGAAGTGAAAAATAAATATGAAAATGAGCTAGGGTTGGCTCATGTTCTTGGCTCAACTGTTTCGTAATCCACAACAGCTAACTTTATAACCTATGAAGAAACTTAGAAGTGAACAATAAATATGAAAATGAGATAGGGTTGGCTCATGTTCTTAGCTCAACTGTTTCGTAATCCACACCAACTAATTTTATCCCATGAAGAAACTTAAAAGTGAAAAATAAATATGAAAATGAGCTAGGGTTGGCTCATGTTCTTGGCTTAACTGTTTCGTAATCCAAACCATCTAACTTTATAATCTATGAAGAAACTTAAAAGTGAAAAATAAATATGAAAATGAGCTAGGATGAATCATGTTCTTGGCTCATCTGTTTCGTAATCCACACCTCCAGTTTCTAAATTATTGTTAAAAATATCTTTGGAGCTGGTAATCTTAGGTTTTGAAGCCTGATACATGTATTTGAGTTGTGGATTGGTTTTGTGATGGTCATGCCAATTGATTAGAAATTTCTTCAAGCTTTCAACGTAGATATCCTGCCTACGTAATACAAAGTTGTTCTTCATATGGAAAAAAAACAACATTCGAAATTTGAATGAAGCCCAATTTCCACAATAATATTATTGAATGTAACGTGTATCGTTTGTAATACTGTTGCCTTCAGTAAAATTAGACTTAGGAGTCAACTCACTTTTCGGAGCTGACAGATTACTTTTTGAACGCCAATTTTAAAGTATTTAAGCTTTAAAGTTTTATTATTATTATTATTATTATTATTATTATTATTATTATTATTATTATTATTATTATTATTATTATTATTA
>JBCHJU010434783.1:0-13551 GCA_039654505.1 Plocamopherus imperialis
ATAGATAGATAGATAGATAGATAGATAGATAGATAGATAGATAGATAGATAGATAGATAGATAGATAGATAGATGTAGATGGCTAATTGATTGATTACTTTACACCCCGTTAACCACTCGGGTCATCTCAGGGTGAAAAAAGAGGGGACAAAGGGATGCCACGGAGGAAAAGAAGCATTTAGAATAGTAGTACAAATATGCTATGATAATGATAATAAAATGTAGCAAGAAGGAGAGATGATCCACAAGGAAAATAAAATCATCTCTCAAAAACAATATAATCATGGCCATCAGGCCCAAAAATATGCACCGATATCATCCCCCAGAATGTTCTATTGCCCTTTGTGTACAAAAGCACTCAGTCCTTCTAGATAGCAAGTGACCCCATTTGCAATTGTCACACAATACACATGAATGGAGGATAGCCACCAAATTTTGACTCCAGGTTGGTCTGCATCAAACTGATCCATCCCTCCCTAAGGCCCATATGCCTCCCCTCCTCCATAGCAACCCCAGCATCCCCTCTCTAATGTTGCGGTAAAATCAGTGGCATTTCCACATGACAGAAATGTCTTCTAGAGAATTACTGCAGTAATGTTGCAGCCAAGGGGAGGGCTTTCCTGTCATAGGATGGACTAGAAAGTGACCCTAGTGCCAAGATAGATAGAGAGATACCGGTAAATAGATAGGTAGATAGAGACATTGATAGATAGAGAGATAGATAGAGAGATAGATAGATAGGTGGATAGATAGATAGAGAGACAGATAGATGGATAGATAAATAGATAGATAGATAGATATGCAGATAGAAAGAAAGATAGATAGATAGATAGACAGATTGGCAGATAGACAGGTAGACAGATCAAAATAACACAGATATTGAAAAGCTAAACAACAGCGAATTCAACTTCTATTACAGTTATGCAAATAGCTCTTAGCTGGCAAGCAGCATGACTGGACTACAGACAAGGAAGTGTGGAAAAGCCACTCAATGAATTTATCTCCCTATTTTCATTCATTCCATGTGACACACTCCTTCCAGCCAGGCACTCAACCATGACGTGAGTCAATGTGCTCTTCCATCGCTCAAGTCAATCAAAAATTCAAGGTAAAATCCTTGCAGGATCCTGATCAGCACAGGGAAGAAAAATCAAAAGAAGATAAAAGTTTAAACATGATTGAAGATGGAAGGCCGTCATGAAAATGATCAATACTGCCATCCCAGGGCAGAATGAAGTAAATGCACACAACATGCACGTCTCGGGAAATGAAGGTAATATATGTAAACCTGCCATTAATGGAGTGATTGTGAGCCATAATTGAGATACATACATGTTTACTGATTAGGAAACTGCTATTTTGACCACAGATACTTCTTTTTGACTTACTTTTCATAAGAGAGATTTGAACAAGATAAGTGTAAAAAGAGAACAAAGTAAGAAAATAATTTTGTCAGCTTTGTCGCTTTGCCTTGGATGACATATAATAAAATGTAATTAAGAAAGACAACATCATGGGACAAACCAACCTAATGAAATATGGATAAAACAATCCCTGCAAATAGATGGGACCCTGATCGTGATAATGCACACACCAAACCATTTCAATATTTAGATATCATGTGATAGAGAGCTATTCCAATATTGCTTTCTCCACCAGTTGAAAAATGAAGTAATAAAAAAACAGAATTGATTTGCGGATGACAAAAGTCTGTCCATCACACTTATAAATTGATAAGAGTATGGATACATAAGGCAGAAGAGTAACAGGGGATAAAATTAAGAAGGCGGATGTTGACAACATGTAGACTTCAGAGTTTTGTTAAATAGGAGTGGTGATGGTGACAACAAAGATAGGAGCTTGCCACAGATCTGACTTGTTATATGACAATTTCCATTCATAGATGCATAAGTGCATACTTGTTTGTCAGACTCCATTCGATCAATGCAATGCATTTATGAGCCAGTGATGACAGGCATGCTAAGAAGACAATAGGTTTCAGCAAAAACCATGACAGTCACCATGCACGTCATGCCATAGTGTATATTTCTACCTCTTTTTTTTTAAACATAACTCATGTAGAAATTCCTGCCATACCACTTTCAGCTCAAATGAGAAATAAGAACAGAAGCTAAACTGACAATACCCAAAGCAAAGCTTATCTGAATCAGCACCAGTTAAAAGGAGGTTGAAATAAGGGACATAAAATAGGTAACAACTATTTAACTGAGAATCTGAACAAGCGGAGTCAATTAGAACACAAGGAGTTCCGAAAACAGATATAATTTGTTTTTTTATTCATATGTGGTTCAGTCCACATATTATTCCTAGGCCTCATCAAAGGAAAAGACAAGGAGGTGATGAAGGCCTTCCAAGAATCAAGGATAATAACGTGGGAAAAAACAAGCATAGAAGAGAAGAAACAATGCCAGAATAAATGAGAATAGCATTGAATTAGGATTAAGAGACAAGTATGATTACCTGTTGCTCACCTCCTCTTTAAAAAAAAACAAACGTTCATTTTCTACAATTACAATGGTATGAAAAATTGCAGACTAAAGAATAGCACAAAGAGATATTCCTGAAATGCATGAGGTGAATATTATGGATATGTTTTAAGATAACTTACAAGGCTTCCACATAAAGGTGAAATGTCTTGTGACCAATAGTCCTTTAAAAGTTTGTAATTCTATTCATATTTATAAATTATATCACCGATCAAGCAGCGTGGTATATGGTATACATAAGCATAAAAAAAACACAGAAAATTAGTTACAAAGTTTATTTGATACAATATTCTTAAAAGTTGTGAAAAACCAAAAGGATAAAAATATCCATCATTCTGTGCAATAATTATGAGTGAAGGTACACAAGACAATTTTTCATTGGACCTTCAAAATAGTGTATTACATTTCATCTATTATAATGAAATAATTGCTGCTCAAAAAAAATAAAAAAAATTAAACAAATAAAAAAGTGAAATTCATGGCAAAGTGATAAAAGCATAAAAAAAAAAAAACAAGAGTATGTATCTTCAACGTCAAGCAAACATACAAAGATAAATTAGAAAACCTTTTCATATGGCAAGCTATGCAGACAACTCAAAGTGCTAAAAAAAAGCTAAGTAAAAGAAACAAAAAAAAAAAGCTTACAATACCCCCCCAAAAAACCCAACAACCATAAAAAAAAACCCAGTGATTCCCCCAATACAAGACAACTTAAAAAAATCGAAAACAAAACCCAAAAACTTCCCAACAATCAAAAAGAAACATGGATTTCAACACAATTTATATTATGCAAAGGCATTTGTTGGCAGGATAAACACAATCAACAAGAATCATGCAATAAAGGAAACAGAGAAAGACTAAAGCTTTGATGGGGGAAAAAAAGCACCAAAGAGATATAAATTTGCTTAGTAAACACTACATCCTTTTCAAATTTTCAAGCACTTTCTGAAATTGTGATTTACATCTAAATGCAAATTACGAATGATTTTCCTCGTCCTTTGGTGATTGATAGTGTCAAAACTGATTTGGCGATATCAGAAATCACATCAAAGTGAATACCAGTACAATGATAAAATACACTTTAAGCATTAATTACAAGAACAGCTAGCATAATTAAAATAAGTATAATTGATTCATTCATCAATTTAGCTGAGATGCGAGGACAGTTAATATCTGTGTTTCTGACACCACAGCTAGTGAACCTTCCACTTCCTTTATCAATGCAATGTACATACATAAGTACAAAATTACTTCACAAAGGAATCTAAAACGTTACATGGGATTAAATAGGAATAAGGCTTCAAAATCTTACAACAAAATAATAAAACATAGAAGGGAGGCCTCTAGAATAGCTGTGATTGAATCAAAAGAATTCCCTAACAATCACATATTTCAGTATCTGAGTCATGTTGTGAAAAATATGCTCATAACTCTGATATCGCCACTCAGAATAATGTCTCAAATCATGATAAAGGAAATCTTTGCAGATGATATCATGCACATAACTAATAAATGCACTTTCTTCAGAGAGCTGTATTATCTTATTAGAATTTAGAGATCACAGCATATGTAATTTGTCAAAAATCTAAAAATGACATTGATTTAAGATATCATTACTTTGTCTACCCTTAAGTAGTCCTTTCAAGCCTTTCAGGTTATAGGGTCGGAGCTTATCCCGGTTTCTGTAGCATGAAGTGGACAGTGACAGATTAGATCTATCTTTTTCTAAATAGGATGCTACGTCTATTGCAGAATACTTTCCCATATTTGCTTATTAAACGCCATATCCTTTTCAATTTTCAAAAACTTTCTGAAATTGTGATTAAAATTTAAATACAAATTCTTGTTTCAGGAAAAAATGCATGTCCATACGGTCGTTTGAACAAGTGACCTCTCAGTTGTCGCCCAACGCTCTAGCGCAGAGCCACTACGCTCCTCCTTTGTCTACCCTACAGATAGACTATTACAAGGCATGTGGAAATCAGGGTAGATATCAAGACTAATACTTTTTTAGAATTCAGTCTCTCTTTTCTTCTAATCGGAATCCTAACCAAGCATAGTTTAAAGTGACATATCATAAAACAACAAAAATAAATTTCTCACTGATTCACATCCAGCAAAAGTTCATGACACCAGACCATGTCTAAATCAAGTTGCATAATGAAAACAAGCAAGAGAATGAAGCATATATTGGCGTAAATGGCACTACCAATAATTCGTGATGGAATCCAGAATTCCAATAAGATTTTCTCACAACAAATTACAGTTATCCAGTTTTAACAAGGGCTAAAACAAAATCAACATGAAGGGGACAATAATCGCAAATTAAAGGTAAGCATTGTCTTGAAAATCTTTTAATTCAATAGCAAATACTGATGGAACAAAGTTTTCAATGTTCTTTTCATGGTATTCCTCCTCTCACTAAAGCTGAAACCTTCATGGTTTGCACAACTTACTGTGAATAAAAATTAATATGAGTGTTACCAAATATCTGTGACCATCATCATTGGAGTTGATGGATTGTGCAAACATACATCTAAAAATCTACCAGCATCTGTGAATCGGTGGACTTCAAAAATATTCTCTTTATATTTCCTCATTAATACTGCACTAAATGAGCATATCGTATGAGAAAACAAATTGTCAAAAAAAAAAAAAAAAAAAGGAGAAAAAAGGGGTGGGCGGGGAGGGGAAGGGGGGGAGAAGGAGGAGCTGACATATAACATGCACAAACATAATGTGGGAATGTAAAAAAAAATACTTTAGGCAAAGGAAAGCACCAAACTTAAAACAACTAGATGTTTCATACAAAAATGTAAATCTGTATCAAAAACACTGTTGACTTATTAGATATTGACTATGGTTCTATTAAATGTGAGAATAAAAAGAAGTAATGAGTGACATGACAGAAAACTTGTTTAAAGAAATGAAAATTAAGGCTGATGAAGGGGATTTCACAAAGGAACAAATGAAGATTTCTTCTCCTGTGTTTTCGTAATTAACACCAGAAGGATAGAAATGTAAAATAACATGTTGACTTCCTGGTTATAAAAGTCAAAATACCTAAATATTGTAAGCGATTAAAAAACGAAATTCGAAAAAAAAGGCATTTAATGGCCTCTTCTATATGTCAAAAAAAAAAAAAACCCCTGAAAAATGCATCATATGTTCAGTGGAGCCCTAGGCAATTTGAAATATATGAAGTGTGATTCAAATCAATAAGCACAATCTTTAATTGCTTTACAAAGGAACAGAAAATATTTCGAGGGCTAATTGCTTGAGCTTCCTTTTAAACTATGATATAATTATAGTAATATATTGACACAGATTAAAAATACTAAGTGATAATAATATAAATATTACATATATACTAATTTTACTATAACATATTCTATATATGTAATATCATTAAAGGACTGAGTGAAAGAAGTGAAATTAGGTACCAACTAAACTTTGCACCAATTATTCACAGTTTAAGCTTTGACACCCAAGCAGTACTTATGTACATAAACTACACACTAACTATCACTAAACTGGAATACATAAATGTGTTAAGATAACAACAAATAATGAAATCTGTAAACAGCATCTAAGTGCATGCACACAATGTAAGAGGATGGGAGGAGTAATTAAGTATAACACATCCACTTGGGTGGTGAACTCTCACGGTTGGTTGGTTGGTTGATTGATTACTTGCTTTGCACCCCGTTAACCACTTGGGTCATCCCAGGGTGAAAAAAGAGGGGGATAAAAGGGATACCAGGGAGGAAGAGAAGCATTTAGGAAAGTAGTGCAAATTCGATATGATAATGATAATAAAATGTAGCAAAAACGAGAGATGATTTACAGGGAAAATAAAATCATCTCTCAAAAACAATACAATGATGGCCATCATGCCCAAAAATGTGTACAAAAGCACTCAGTCCTTCTAGATAGCAAGTGACCCTATTTGCAATTGTCACACAATACATATGAAAGGGGGATAGCCACCAAATTTGGACTCCAGGTCAGTCTGCATCAAACTGATCAATCCCTCCCTGAGCCCCACATGCCTCCCTCCTCAACAGTAACCCTAACATCCCCTCTGAGAAAATAAAACCAATGTTGCAGTAAAATCAGCAACATTTCCACATGATGGGAATGTCTGCTAGAGAATTACTGCATTAATGTTGCACCAGAGGGAAAGGCTTTGTCATCGGATGGACTAGATAGCGGCATAGAGTGCCTTATCCCCTACAGAGATCAAGACCTTACAGAAACATTCCAAATAGTAATTAATATTAGTTTTATTAATAATCTCATACAGCTACCATGGACTTGAAAAGGTGTTAAGTTTAGGATATTGCAGGATAATTTGTTTTGATAGAAAAAAAAAAAGCTTTGATTGGACATGCAGTTTTATCTTAAAATATCAAGACGTATTCTTGAGCATAGAAAAAGCTTCATCACACATGAAGCATGTCTCTGAGATCTACAGTCCAATAAGCATCAGTCAAACTTGGTGGGTTTTAAGAATTTCATTTGATGAATTTCAGGAACATGTATTTGTGACAAAACCTAGATTTTGACTTGATGTCCTTTTATAGTCTGGGCTTCATTTGTTATATATGTTATCTAGATGTTTGAGGTTGATTGAGCAATGGATTTGACAGGAAAGGAATGAATCCCTTTCATAGAAGGGGAATACAGAACATCCACACCTTTGCTAAGATGTCTAGATGAGATGAGGTGGAAGATGAAGGGCATGACAACATTTTATCTCTCACATTACTCTGATCTCAGAGTCCACAATGGATGATAGAAGAAGAATTAGTGATGAGAAGCTAAGGTCCTTAGACAAAGTGTCTTAATCTCCACACTATCTAGTCTGCCAAGTCACCTATACCCAGAAACTAGTTTATGACACTAACAAAAGAAGATGGCAGAAAACATCTAAGTAACTTGCTGACCTCGATTGGCAGGTAGAAATAGAACATTTGTAAAGTATGGCTGGTTGGCAAGTGTTCAGAAGAGATCACGAAAAGTTACAGCAATGGCTTGGGGTAAATACTAGACTACAGAAAATATTGGAAAAAAGTTGGGATGCCATTGGTCAGACAAGCACATGAGTTTGCAAAAAAAAAAAAAAAAAAAAAGAGTTTGATGAAAACACATTGAAATGTATTTGATTGAAATAGAAAAGTTCATGACATATGAAACATTTTTTGATATGTAACTTAATCTAATGGAATAATAAGTCTAACCATTCCTCATCATTATGGTACAGGCATACTGCTGTGCACAATTGAAATCATGGCTGAAGAAGTGCTGGATGAACACATTTTCACACAACGTTAACAAGCTTCTCCATATCATTTACTTTATCTACGAATAATATGAAAATGGACGCATTTCATTAAAGTACACTAATGCATGATAGACAATGATGCAATTGTGAACCGTTGATTTGAGTCTTTTCTCTTTTTAAACAACCAATATTAAAACATTTTGATGATCCGAGATGAAGACAACCATTTGAATAAAACACAGAATAAATGTGAATATTATAAAATAAACCAGGGATCAATATTAAAAGTATGTTTTAATGATGTCTTATTCATTTTTCTTACTGAAGGATACAGATCTCAAGGGGAAGATAAATTCCATGGCTTTTTCTACTGGTTCAAAAAAGGTAACAAATTATATTCCCATTAGACTGATGGCAGGGAAAAACAATAAATTTAAGATACTATTACAATTCCATTAAGTAAGTTCGTTGTTACTGATGCAAATCAAAAAGAGACTGATTGCCATGAGCATTTCAAAATATTGAGAGAAGATAAAAGTAATTACAATAATATATGATAAACAATATTGAATACAATGAAAGAGCCATTCACCTATCATAAGTTGTTTGACTCATACATATTTGAAATAAGAAAAGACAGCCAGATATAACCAATTTGTTAAAACATTTTCTTTTTTGGTAACATCACCACAACTAAAAAAAAAAAAAAGCATTATGCAAACAATTTTCTGAATTGATGTGACATGAAAAATTCTCAAGCACTACTATATTAATACGGTAAAACTGACATATTCATGTACACAACCATATAAACAAAATAATTTTCAAAATTATGATTCTTAAAAACACAACTTGGAATAATTGTTTACCATCATTGGATATTTTGAAGATCTAACCCTCCAATTATGAAGTCTTTATTAAATAAAGTAAATAGAAAAAAATATCAAAAGGATCCAACAAACCTTTGTTTTAAAACTAAATGCCATTTAGGAAACAACTGAAACTGAGACACACTCATCTGAGGCAAAAGTAAGAATGTTTAAAGATGAAGCAAAATGTGAAACACAGAGAGAGGATTTTCTTACTATATTTATAATTAGTTTCCCACACAGTTCATAATATCTTCACTCACTTTTCAGTTATGAAAACTTATTAAAGTATAATTGGTTGTGACTCTTTCAATTGGCTACATAGAAACCATTAATAATAAGGTCAAATAAATCTTTGATCCTAAGAACTATGGAAAATACAGAATTGAAAAAAGTAGCAAAAGAGACAATTATAATTCAATATCCTGTGAAAATCCTAGGAAAAGAAAAAGACCCTCAACCACTCACCCATCTATTCTCTCACTTGCTTTCCAAGAATGAAAATCTTTTAAATTCATTACTATTGGGAACAAAAAGATCCAATAACATAAGTCATCAAAGTCAATCTCAATACCAACTTCTAGAAGATATTTTTCACAGAATAAACTTGGTATTTTTTTTTCTTCACTGATTATCATTTCTTCCCTATTATCATCATTACTTTGGGCATAGTGATCAGACTTGTTCACCGGCATAAAATAACATAAACATTGATTCTAATGAAAAAATTAAAAGATTTTGTATACTTAATTTGTTACATGTATCTGTTGTCAATTTACGCCATATTCAAGCTGCTGTGCAAGAAATACAAACAAGTAATAAATAAATAAAATAAAGCCATCACATACATTTTAAAATGAGAAAAAAGGTTACCAGCATTTTAAGCAAACAGCATTGTTATTTTATGAGGAGCTTAACTTGAAATTGAAGGCAGGGATTAGACCAATTGCAGACGAATCAGTACTTAGATAAGCCATGTTTCTTATAAAATTGCAAAATCAGCTCTCTGGCTCTTCGGTTGATCTCAGGAAATGATCCTAAAAAATACAAGAATTGAATAATATTAAACCAGACAATAATAAAACAAAACCAAATCTTTTGAACAAGATGAGTTAGAGAATTGATTTTAATAAACATCAGTTAAGGCAAGACCTATTGTTTTCAAGTAACAAAGTACACATACCAAGATTTCAGAACAATCAGATCTGTCCTTTGGTAATTACAATACTTTATTTAGGCAGAATATCCTGTTCTAAATTATTAAAGTGTTAACCAGGAAGAAATTTCAAACAATATCATCTTCGTAAGTAATTTTGCATTTTTGCTCTTCAAATGCAGGTGATCCTTAAAAGTTGATCTGAAAGTTATTGAAATGATTTTGTTTATCAACATGTACTACAATTAATGTAATAATTTGAAGTGAACAGTAATACTCACCAGGAAAGGAAAAAAAGCCATGTAAAGCTCCTTTCAGTAATTTGCTTTCAGCATCAACGTTGGCGGCTTTCAGTTTCGACTTGAACTCTGAGTGATATAAGAATATATAAGAACAATTTTAGGTACAAAGTAATTATTTCTATTCCTAAATGTACTGGAGCAAATTGAAAGATATGCATTTGGAGAAACATTTAAAATGAAATAACTATTCTTGACTACTTAATTGTGAAAAGAAGTCAAAAGGACTAAATTGTTCAACAGATGCTTGAGATGTAGCTGGATGGAAAGAGTTAGAGGGGAAGACCAAAAGTTGGATGGATGAGTAGGACATATATACACCGATCCATGGGCATAACGAATGACAGATGAGGTACAAAAATACATTTATGTGTGGCATTTATTGTGGCCACCACACACTCTTAAGGATAAACTGAAAGAAGAGGGAGAAGATTAATAATCAGACTTCCATACATGAATATGACGATGTGCACAGCAAATAATAAATGGCTAAAAACATTGCTTTGATTGAACTTGATACAAAATGAATCACAACAACCCCTTCCCCCAAACGCCTCACCCCCCATCCCCCAGAAACAAAAAATAAAAAACAAAACAAAAATACAAAAAACCCAACAACAATCCAACAACGCAACAAAACAGAACAAAAAACCCTAAAATACAACAGCAAAAACAACAACCCCCTCCCTTCCAAAAAAAAGACTACCATAGTTTGAGTCCTTCAGTGGGTCCAACTCTGCTATCAAAAGAAGTGTGGGCGGAAGACTAGAGAAATCCTTGCGCAATAAGGGGGACGCTCTCACATTGGTTTTGTCATCATCATTTCTTGCCTGATTATCCACAGACCTAAAGAAATTACCACAAATAACATGAATTTATCTTTTTTGTATTCTTTTGCACATTCAGTATATCTGGTTTCTTATTTCATTTAACATTTCTATTTTATTTAACATTCAAACTGAAAATATAATCAAAGATCAAACGCTTAATATGCAAATGGAAAAAAACAAACAAAAAAAACAAGCTAAAAAACATCAAAGCTTCATTAACCTTTTCTTTAAGTTTGTGTTGTATTCATGTACCTGCGTGTCATGATTGTACTCACATTACTACTCACAACAACCAGTGTGCTTGATGCACCGAGCTCTTAAAAATAAAGATATAGAGTGCTCTCTCTTGATTCACAATGGCTGATTGTTTGGTCTTGCTTTTATGACTGTCAACCGTTATATATTGATTGTAGGAACACAACAAAGTTCATAACAGAAACATTTCATAGATAATTTAGTTTGAGTTAAAAAGTAAACACGTCGGCAGCTTCTACATGAAAAATGAAAAAAAAAATCAAAAAAAATCAGGTAAACAAGCATGTATAGAGGGGAATATATTCATGTCTTGAAAATCAATAGGTCTGCTTATAGAAGAAAATGAATACTAAAATAATAAAGAAGCAAAGCAAAATGTGTCAGCATGCTAAATTTTCCTCAAATTATATAAAACCATGCAATAGGACATCATAGTATATCTCTCTTTAAACTAGATAAAAACAGAACACCCAAAAACAAACCCAAAACAATAAACAACTAAACTTGAATTTGAATGATGGACATAGAAACAGCGAAACGAAATCATTGCTTTTTGGTTGTTTTCATTTATGTCAAATGTTAACATAAATGAAAAAAAAATTGTTTTGAGGGTGTTTTTTTTTGTCTGTTTTAAATGTCAACAAGAATAAAATAGTTTATTATTTGTTTTTTCTTCTTTTTTAGCAGGATAAGTAGCCTACCCATTTCAATTGTTTTCCATTTATCACCACGGCAGCAGCTAATGAAACTCATCGCATAAAGGAACCCACCAAAACCAATCCTTTCCTAAAAAGACCAAACATTATGCCCAAAAACTTTCACAATATATACAAAATCACAAACAACTAGAAATAAAAAACATCAATGTGTTAAATCTAAAAAACAAACAAACAGAACCCAAAGACAGGATTAAAGAAGAAAAAAAACAAATGAAAGAAATAAAAAATTGAGGGGAAAAAACTGTAATGTCTGTACATTTGTATAATTTAAATAATACATGAATAAAAGCACATTACATAATTTACATTTTTTGACTTTCCCCTAGACACAGACTTGGGAAAAGAGACACAAAAACCACAACAAACAAAAACTAAATAAAATAAAGTAATCTTGTGACCAATTGGTACAAACCTACCGGTGCGTTATGTGAGCTGATAGGCAGCTCTAATACTGGGGCTTTACCTTACAGATTCCTTAATATGACTACCACCATCGCAACAAGAAAACAATTCAAAAGCTTAGATGAATATAATGTTAGCATGCAACTCCTTGAGCAAGCGTAGAAAGTAAAAAAAAATAAAATAAAAAAATGACATAAACTAGGAACATTTAATTAAGGGGTGTGCTATAATAAATCATGCAATATAAAGTGTTGGTATAATAGACATTTTGAGGAAATGCTGTGAGAGGGAACAAATTTTATTGTAGTAAATGTCAGGTGCATTATTTCAATGTCCAGAAATCCAGTACCATCATTCAACTAACCATCAACATTCTAGGCTCTTCCTGCTTTCTTTTGACTCACAAGCACAATCACCAGATATTGAATAAACAGGGTAATCAACAAGAAAAAAAAACAGACCTATACCAATACAATTTTTGAGCTGAAACAAGAGTTAAAATGCAATCCTGTGGTGAAATAATATGAAAAGAAAGAAAATGAAAAAACATACAAAAAGATATGTGAAAGACAATGAAAAAATATTTTTAAAACGACAATGAACAGGATAAAATAAAACTATTTGAAGGTGTTATGCCTGCGGCTACAAATGGCACAAGACATGAACTTTGATTAACAACAGCCATTACCTCGATATGAGCACAATTTGACTCTTTAACTTCCATAACCCCATACATCGGCATAACCATAATTTAACTCATTAGACTATGATTTGCAAAAGGCAAATTGTAGTCTAAGAGTCAAAGAGTCAAATCGATTGTGTATTTTATTGGAGGTTTATTAGATCTTTGGCTACCATAAGCTCTTACATCACTATAAGCATAATTTAACTCTTTTGACTACAGTGTATTTCACATATTGGGATGAGTGCTCAGCCTTATTTATGGACAAATTGTAGTCAAAGAGTTAAATTCTGCTCACATACCTCTATGAGGTTACAGAAGCTAAAGAGTTAATCAAACCCCAATAAAATGTTGGTAAGCAGGTTTGCATGTTTGTGTCTGCAATGACTTTAATTTGCGAAACATGAGAAAGGGAAGCTAGTAAGGTAGAGCTGGAAATTGGAGATAAAGATAGACAGAGAGAGAAATAAAGATAGATAAAGAGAGAGAGAGAGAGAGAGAGAGAGAGAGAGAGAGAGAGAGAGAGAGAGAGAGAGAGAGAGAGA
>JBCHJU010434894.1:0-13547 GCA_039654505.1 Plocamopherus imperialis
GTATATACCCGAAAATTTACTGTTTTGTATTGTCTTTATAGTGGAGGCTTTATTAAACTTCGTTTTGTTTACATTCACATTGAGCTCTTCACTGTGGCTTTTCATTATTATTAATGAAGGAGGGCAATAACGCAAGACTTGTAGCACTGTATTTATCTGGATTTATGTCAATGGAAGGATGATAATAATATCAAATGTTGGCTTGAAATGAGTGTTTCAAAGGAGGGTCAGCTTGCATTGGACATGAAGATAATATACAGAGTGCGTGTCTTGGCAGCTTCGTTACGTCCAAAGGGAATTTATCCTTATGGATATATACATACTGGAACAGTAAGGTAAGGTAAAGGTGTGTTATTTAGCGTAAATAAAATGCTTTCGTGTCCGAAACAACAGAGTGATAAAACCAAAAGGGCAAAAGATGGGAGAAGGAGGAGGAGGATGAGGAGGAGGAAGAGGAGGAGGGGGAGGAAGTAGGGGGCGTGGATTCGGGGGCGGGAAAATTAGACGAGAAACAGGAGGGCTTGCATAATACGGTAATGGGAAACACGAATAAATGTTGTGTTTGAAGGAGATATTAAACAGCCAGGGGAGAAAACGATAAAGAAGAAATAACCAAGAAGCCGGTAGGAATGCAATAAAAGCCGCTGCATACTGAGAATATCGGCAGGTGAAAAAGCCAGGAGGTCAAGATGGCGATACGTTACATGGAGTCTGGGTGTTTTGTTTTACGTCAAATTGCTCATAAATATATCATTGTGGATAGCAGGAATAGGGTATTGCGCTCTGATCTTACTGCATCATGGGTTACTTTTATGCCTCTGATTTTAGCTAACAAGATATCGTTATGCCTGCATTGTACTGACTTGTACTTGCAAATACAATATCTTTACTATTTGGGTTTGCTTTGTTTCGTTTTTGTTTTTGATTTGTTTTTTCGTGGTTGGGTTTGTTTGTTTGTTTTTGTTTTTTTTTTGTTTTGTTTTTTTTTTTTGTTTGTTGTTGGGCTTTGTTTTTTGTGTGTTTTTGTTGTTGTTGTTTTGCTTTTCTTTTTGTTTTTTGTTGTTGTTGTTGTTTTTTGGGGGGGGGGGGGGTTTTGGGGGGGGTGTTGTTTTTCTTTTGGGTTTTTTTCTCTTTTTGTTCTTGTTGGGTTTTGGTTTTGTTGGTGTTTTGTTTGTGTAGGGGGGGGAGCATTTCGTTTTGTTTTTGTTTTGTTTTTGTTTTATGCACTTTATCTGAAATTAAATTGTGAATTCTTGTGCCGAAATTATGATCCATCAGAGGGTCAACACAGCCTGAAAGGAGACCCAATCAAGCAGGTGCATGATTTCAAGTATTTAGGAAGTAACATAGACTCCACCGAAAACGACATCAATATCCGTCTCGGGAAAGCATGGTCTGCTCTAAACAAACTAAAGAGGCTCTGGAAATCAAACTTACCAGACAATCTCAAAAGAATTTTTTTTCGAGCCGCCATCGAATCGGTACTTGTATATATGGCTCAAGTGCATGGACCCTGACAACGGCACTAGAGAAAAAACTCGATGGAGCCTATACCAGAATGCTTCGAGTCACCCTCAATGTTTCTTGGAAAGATCATGAGCCAATTGAAGAACTTTACAGCGATACTCCCAAAGTCACAACATCTATAAGGCAACAAAGACTGAGATTTGCTGGGCACTGCTGGCGGAGCAAGAAAGAAATCATCTCAGACTTATTACTCTGGAAGGTAAGTCATGGGAGGAGAAACAAGGGACGTCCCAAAAAAACCTTCATCAACCAATTGCTGGATGGCACCGGATGTCGATATGAAGAACTACCAGCAACAATGGATGACAGGGACAAATGGAGGAGACGTGTCATGCTGTGCCGAGCTAGCTCGACCTGATGACGATGATGATGAAAAATCCACAAAAGGTGATCTCAAGGCATACAGAGCATGATGAAAAAAAAAAGAAAAGTAGTCTTTCAAAGACTTTTGGCTCATGGGGCCGCAGCTTATCCCGGTTTTTGCAGCATTATGTGGACACTGATAGATTTTATCTATCACTTTCTGAATATGATGCTAGTTTATTGCAGAATACTTTCCCAGTCAAAGCTGTACCCATTTTCACCTCGATTGAGTGAAGCTACCGGTGTGAATTTTCTTGCTTAAGGAAAAAAATGCATGTGTCACTCAAGAGCTTTCGAACCCATGATCTCTCGGTTTGAACTCAAACTCTCTACCTCAGAGCAACTATGCCCCCAGAACATAATGAAAGAGCATTGAAAGAGTGTATAGAAAAAGTCTAAGGAAAACAGGTACAGGAAAGGACAGAGCTAACTATATACTAGAGTAGTTCCCTGTCATTGGGCAATTTTAGCATTTCCCCAAGTATAGAGGTGCTGTAACTCATAAGTGTACAAAAAGTTCAGTTCAAACACAATTTTTAACTGTAAAAGGTTCATTAACAGAAACTTCAGTTAAAAAAAACACAATGTGAACAAGGCAAGATTTGTGTTTACCAACTCGGAGCATAAAATCGTTATAAATGCAAAGATCAACTTTCTCAATCAAAATTTTGCAATTGAAAATAAGAGACATTAATGAAGAAAAGGCAAACAATGCCTCCCACAAGTATTCCTCAACCCCCCCCCCCTCCCCCCACACACATTAGGGCCTAGACCATAAATTTACCAATTTACCCAAAGCCAAAAATCCAGCCTCCATAATTTATTCAAATAGTGAAACTCCAGACACACCTTCCTTTGTTTCTTTGAGGGGCCCACAAGCCACTAAGCATAAACCCTTGTTAGATCTAGGTCTCTTAGTTCTGCATGTACTGCTAGACAAGCTTTGGCTTCAGGCCCGGACCTTTGATAACGGTACATATTTTTGCCTGTATTCAGACAAGCACCAATACTATAACAGGATCTACCCAAGTTTGTCAGCTATTATTAAGACTAAGACTAAGACTAGATCTCTATCGGTCCATACAAAGAGCTGCGCTGTTATAGTATATTTATAATATTGTTTTGTCTCGTTGCTAGTGCAGTCTACTACTGGTCTTTCCCTCTAGATTTACGACGCAGATTCTAGGTCCAGGCCTTGGCTTCCAAAAGGTCTAGGCCTATCTAATGGATAAATTAAGCGTTTATAAGATCAGTCGTGCTTTGTTGGAAGACGTATGGGAATTACGCATTGGTATATCTTAGGCTTTTGCTTGTATGGCGACACAAAGTTATTATTCATCGACCAGTTTTGTTATAGATCTATAGCATGCCGAGAGTAGATCTACGTAATTTATCGAATTGCTTTACGATGTGATTCTTAAAGTCATATTGTAAGGTACATGTTATTTCAGTTTATGCCAACTGAAAACCCGAATTACAGAGAAACATTTGCTAAAAATGAGGACAACACCAAGAGTGATGCCGTAGCCCTGTCTTAGCAAGAGTACTGTAGTTCCAGGAATTGGCAAGGTCAATGATCTCTTCATAGTATTGTACTATGCCGCCATCGTCTTTGCAGAGGGCTGATTGTAGTTGTTTGCCTACTATTTTACTACACTGTGCATATTATATTACAGTAGTCTATTTCCCCATCATAGATAGCACATCATATGATAAATGGGGTTTACCCCTTCCGTTACACAACATTCAGTCTCATTTCGTGAATTAAACCTATAAAGAATAGTCTAATTACATAGGTTACATTGGCCTTCCATTTTCACAAGAAGCCTATGCTACTATGATGGTGACAGATATGCCAGGAGATTTTAGATTCGAGACTTTCTTCATCAATTCCTGTCCGTTTCCCGGTATGCCCCCGGCAACCTCCATCTCCATCTACGGATCTATGGACGGCCAGGTACAATCTTCAGTGGATCAATGAGCAGATCCATGGATGGGTCCACACTACAGTGTGGATCCACAGATAAGTGGCAGCCCCAGTACCTTTTCTTAATATAAGCATATAAATCACATATGAATCAGGGTGGCATATGAGAATCGATAGGAAATATAAAATTATGGCCCTTTTAAGCCCTATGATGGAGGTCGATAAGGTGTTATGCACCGTCAGCCCAGCAGATTCCTTTCCATGCCTTGCTCAGGCCCAATTTTAAACAGTTAAATTCTCATTTATATCTCTTTCTTTTTTTTTTTTTAGTTATTTGGCACATATTCAGAGAATGCTTAAAAAAATAAATGAGGAAATTATGCCTTGTAGTATATTGTTTGTGGAAAACAAGTGTTAAACACACAATTAATTAGGGATCTGTTTCCAGGCTACTCTTTTTTTATGCATGCCTTCAGAACAAACCTTTAAAAGTCCATATGGGGAAAAGTGGGCTCTCAGGAATTTTGTCTCGATGCTGAAATCAGTTGAACTCAAAGCTGTCTTTACTTTGAAGGGGCCTCTGAAAATGTCGGATGGAGGCACATATAAAGCAGACATAAATGACATTAATCTAAGCAAGATCAAGAAGAAGGTGGTACATATAATCACACAAAAACGTAGGAAGGATAAAACAGTTTTTATTAAATAAATCAGGAAAAGAAAGTTCTTAAAAGCTCTTCGAGCCTAACCCCTTTTCAAAGAATAATACAAAAAAAAGAATTCAACAAAAAGGGTGGAGATCCTACCCATCAATGTCCTTCGCATCGGCTCCTTTCAGGGTAACGGTGGCAATGTGATTTTTGGTGTCTTGCCCATACTCCACTTTACGGATTGTGTAGCGACTCAGAGACAGTCCTTTCAGATTGGCTACAAAGGTGACCTAATGATTGAGGATGACATTCAGAACAATCATCAATCTCCACTGGATGTCTTATCGATTTTGTCAATTTAAGAAGAATTTCATACTCATGAACATCTGGTATGAGAGGCCTAAAAAAAAATTAAACAAAACTATTCTCCCTCCTCACTAATACGTACACATAAACACAAATCCTACAACAACAAAAAACACACAAAAAAAAACCCAACAAACAAACAACAAAAAACTCATCAAGAAGAACTAAAAAACTAGCTTTCTAAGCCCCTCAAAAAGTCAATCTTGCATCACTCTGACAATGAAAATTATGGAAAAGATACCTAAATTCCTGGTAAATATTATATTTAAGACCAACAACCATGCTGCCAATAACACTAAACAATGATCTAAAAGCACTCAAGAACCCTCAAATGCAACCAAAATCGTTAACAGAACTAGAACAAATTAGAAAAATTGCACAGAACAGAATGGTTTGCCCTCAGCAGACAGATTCGGAGAACGTCCGAAGCTGCAAAGTCCAATGACCCCGACAGCGAAAGGCAATAAGTCAACTCATATATATATAAATTGAAGATATTATTTATTAACTCTGTCCCTAACGCATTTGTAACTCTAAGAAAGAAACAGGGAAATATAGGGACACATCAATTTCAGTCTCTGCAGCTATTGGTTGACAAATATTGACCACACACCTGTTGGTTTTGGCTGGCAGTGAGTGAATTTAAAAGTCAGTGTTCAGTGTTTGGCACTCAAAAGCTGCAAATCTTAACACATCAAAGTCAGCACGACAACTAACGTGGCACACGCTCCGTACCACGAGAGCAGCACACCAATTCAGTTGGCGCAGTACTATACCTAATTTAAATGAAAGTTTAGAAAAGAATTCAAGGTTTATACATCCAATTCATGTTTTCCGAAGGTCGAAATCGGAAAAAAATATTTTCCGCACATTTGTAAATTTAAAGAAAATGAGCTGCGGCGAAACGTGGAATTAGGCAGCGACCTCTATGAGTTAAAAGTGTTGAAAAAGGGTTTGTGGTCTAGAGGTAGACACTTGAGCTGAAGACTGAGAGGTCAGAGTTTCAAATCCTAGTGTCAGATGCGATGTTGAGTTCTTGGAAAAAGATCTTTACAACATTTTCTCAGTCCACTCGGTGTATAAATAGTACCCTACTATAAGCAGTGGAAGATCTTGTCAGCATGACAGAGTGATGTCCTCATAAAAGGGCTACCCCTCTGTATGCTCCTCTTCAGAAAGTTCAGAAAGTCATTGGATGGAAAAAACCTGTCGGGGAACCCTTAGAAAGCGTATACAGCATAATCACGTGGATATATGCCATAATAACATATTGTTCCTTATAAATGATGAGGACCTGTCAGGGAACCCTTGTAATGCGCATAGAGCATACTTTAGTGGATATATGCGCTATATAAGAGCTCTCATTTATTTCATCAACAAGGCGTCGTCAACTGACCTTGAACTTGTCCTTGGCGATGGCCCCGCTCTCCAACCAGTAGGGCTCCACCTGGCTGTGAATGACCTCGCCCTCAGGGCCCTTGACCTCCAGGTAGGGCCAAGAGACCACGACCTTGACCTGCTCCAGCCTGGCCTGGGCCAGTGAGTTGTACAGCACCACAGACCTACGTCACAGGAAAATGATGAGGAGAAGGAATATATATTTACAATGATGGAAAAACCTCTTTTTGTTGCCTTCCTGAGAACGAAAAGTTTTGTGGTGGTGCTTTTTTCTTTTCCTTTTCTATAAATAAATAAAATTCCACTAATTCATCCCCGAAGGAAAAAAATTGTGAGGGGGGGGGGGGATTTTGACAGAAAACCAAGCGTCAGCCACAAGAGAAGCGCCACAAACGGATGCAATTGGTGTAAATAACCTTGCCCAAGGGTTAAATCACAAGGTTCCTTTCGGGATTCTAATCACCAACATTTCGGATGTCAGCCCAAAGCACAACCGCTGTGCAACTGTGACCATGTACAACAGATAATCAGACATTTTAAGAATCCTTAGGGAATTCATTACAACACACTATGGATCCACCCTGGTTTTTGGAATAAGTAAAAGTAAAAAAAGAAAACGTAACTTATGAATAAAAAAAAAAGGAAATAAAAACAAAAAAAAAACAAAAAAACTTAGCAGGTATACACAGAACAGTTATACCCATCAACCACCACGACCCTTCCCTCACCTCCCCTAAAACAAAAAAGTATTGAGCAATGTAAAGAAAGTAGGAAA
Source organism: Plocamopherus imperialis (assembly GCA_039654505.1). Classification (NCBI taxonomy): domain Eukaryota; kingdom Metazoa; phylum Mollusca; class Gastropoda; order Nudibranchia; family Polyceridae; genus Plocamopherus; species Plocamopherus imperialis. The sequence continues at coordinate 7,007 of JBCHJU010434894.1, forward strand.
CCAAAGAAGCTTGGCCATTCATGGAAGCAAACAAACTGTGACATAAAATGAAATAATTACATTTTCCATTGATTTGTTTTCAAGCAGTAATAATAATACAGTAATTATCGCCTGGTTGGACTCAGGCTAGAAGGACGTTTTTTGAATTTTTCAGTGACACTTTTTTTATTATCAAAATCAACCCCCTAATTGGACGATCCAAAAACTAAAAACAAAATTTTGGCTGATTGGACATTTAGATTCGAGAGAAATGTTTTGAACGTCAACATTCAAATGCATTCAAGGGCCATAAAGAAACCAACTTTGCATATAAATAGGCTATTAGGCTCCATGAAGCTTAGCTAGGGAAAGAGGTTTATTGGCGGTCCAGGTGTGAATAGAGCTAAAGTGTCAAAAACTGCTACAGGGTATGGCGGCTCTAAAGCATGCCATGCACTGCCTAGGCCTATGCCTTGATTTGGTTGTTGGCCAATCACATCTCATCCCAGCGTTTAAGTGACCACCCCTTCGACCCAACAGTCTAACGCTTGACAGGTTGTATGTTGGACCAAGCCTACAAAATAAAACAGCAATCCCTCTGATTGGTCAGCACACTGAGACAATGATTCTCTGTGTCGTTTTGCTTTGTCGATCGCCAGTGTCCCAGTGCTTTGCTAAACGTGACAATTCGATATGGGAAGGTAACTCCCTCTTTTTATGAAATACAACACCCCCTTGGACGTTGATGGTATGATACAATGGACTATGACCCCTCCCATCCTGTCATTTTTGGCTACCTGGATGTTTCGCCTAACTTGACGTTTTGCCTAATTGGAAGCTTTTTCTACATCCAGACGACCATCCAATTAGGTGGTAAATACTGTAACAATAATGACGATGATGATGATGATAATAATAATAAAAAAATGATATTACATTTTTCATTGTACTGATCTTGTATGCTGATAAAACAAAAAAAAATCAGTTAAAGGGTTTACCAAAGCCCTTTCAGGGTCACTTTTTTTTTCTTTGTCTCTTTAAGTGATGTACTGAAATGTGAAATGTCTACTAAATCAACAATGATGAGTTTCTTCTTTTTTTATTTTTTTTCCCCATAAGCTATGTATAGCGCAATAAGCACAAACGAATATCTTTTAGAGGATTAATATTTACCATCAAGCAATGACTCCACCCAAATCACAAAAACATAGAAAAACAAACCAAAAAAGAACACAAAAAAAACAAACAAAAAATGAAGAGAGTAAAACAACCCAACAAAACCAAAAAAAAAAAACCCATAAAACCCAATACTAAACAAAAAGACTAATCATCTACTCACTTGATCTCCTCAGACAGTATAAGAGTAGGTCTGTATGGGAGTGAGTCATGGTTGACCCTTATTTCATCCTGATGAAAGCAAAGGGCAAAAGACAAGCTAGGTAACAACTCAAAATTCGAAGCTTAAGCGTATCAAAATGGTTCGTTGCAATAAATATGACAAAAATAAGACATTAAATTCAGATTTATTATTTAGTAGTTATTTCATTTGACCCCCTCTCAGTTACAGTTCAACTCTGCCCTGTAAACAAAACAAAGTTCAATAAAAACCTCCACTATAAAGACAAATAAAACAGTAAATGTTCAGGTATATACCCTTCTTCAGACAACAGGAATCATTCTTTCTTAATCTATTGAGATAAGAGGACTGTGGACATCTACAGTCTTCACCCACAGCTAAGTTTTTCAATTTAGATCTAAATCTTTTCCATATTTTTTTCCTTTTTTTTTTTCAGATATTCTAGCTTCTTTTTATTACACCATAATTTCTTTTGTTTATTGTCTTTTGATTGTTATTTGTTGTCTGAAGAAGGGTATGTACCAAAAATTTACTGTTTTGTTTTGTCTTTTTGTCGAGGCTTTTATTAAACTTTGCTTTGTTTGCATTCACATTGAGCTCTCCACTGTGGCTTTTTATTCAAATCTACCCATGCATTGACTATTTGTCATAGCAGTTACTTACAAGGGAGAAAAACATTGTTCCTAATATATTACTTTCAACAAGGCCAGTCAATGGTATTTGTAAGAGCTACCGTGGTACCAATGCAAGTCAGTAAAAGCATCAATGACAATGACCAGGTACAGTTGACTCATCTATACTTCCTTCGGAGTGAGAGAGGAAATAAATAACAATGTCTAGGAGGAGACTCAAAGGACAGAAAAAAAAAAACCCAAACTAACAGGGCTCAGCACTGGCTTAGCAGCAGAGTAGGCATACTCAGTCTTGGTGTTAGCCAACAGGAAGGTGGAGCATTCGGCTATTATACTTTTGCAATTCTGTAGACCTTGTAACAGCCTGGAAAAAAAAAAAAAAGAGATATATCATAAAGTATTAAAATCACTCTCAGATCCATCTTTCTTTCTTTATCAATGTCCCATTTCAATTTTCAGTATAATATGTGAAAACAAAACAAAGTTTAATAAAAGTCTCTAAGAAAAAGACAAAGCTAAAACAGTACAAAGCTAAAACAGTAAAAACAGTAAAATTTTGGGATAAAACCCTTCGTCAGACAATAAACAACGATAAAAAAAACCCAAAAAACAAATCAACAAAAACAAAAAAATCAAAAGAAATTATAAGTCAAAGGCTTATAAAAGATATGATGGCCTTTTCCGTCAGAAATGACGATCATGTACCAATGATATAGCTACGCCTGGGCTGGTAGTATAATAGTGTAAGGGGAGTTTGGGTGCCCAGCCACACTCCCTTCCCCTCTGATCTTTGCCTCTTCTACTTGAATTCAGAGTAATGAACTAGTCAATGAGTCTGAGGTGGGAGAGGTTGTAGGGGTGCATGATACCGAATTTGGTTTTGGTAGGATCAAATTTTGCCAGGGTGACGGCCGATATGGCCTCCTCTTTTCGATATAAAAAAGAAATAAATATACGAAAAAATCTAGACATATTAAGAAAAACTTAGCCGTGAGTGAGGACGTCCTCCAAGTTTGACAAGTGGTTTTACCTTTCAGTATGGAGTTTAGTTTCCCGAAATGATCCTACTCTAACCTTCCCTGACCAGACACTGTCTTCTTCCTTCTATGATGATTAAATTTCTATTTTTAGGGAGTCTCTTATATATCCTTACCACTTTCTGTGAGGTCTGTCCCCAAGGTATCTTACATTGGGTTTCAGTTGTCTTATCCAAACAAGGATAAACACAAAATTTAACCCTGCTGTGCCAAAAGTGAAGGATTAAGTTATTCAAAAACTGTTACCTCTTTCTAAGTTTGGAAAAAATGGCTAAGAATAAGAACACTGACATCAAAAGCCTTTGAAAAGTATTTCAAGACAGGAAGGATCAATAGACAACAGCAAAGCTTACAGGCCATAAGAGGCAGTTGTACCTGCATTCTTTAAGAGACAGCAGACCTGCTTTTCACAGTATATATTTTGTTTGTTTTGATTTTTTTTTTCTCTCTATGAGGGTTCTTCTCAGTTTAAGCCTGAAAGATAAGATCATTTCCTCTATTAATGTGAAAAATAGATGCCATCCGAGCCTGTAAAGCTGAGTGATTCAATGGGCCTTTCTGGAATCAAGCGCTTCTAGTTTACACCACTGTATTCTATGTGCACCTTTTGTTTATTCAAAAACGAATATGAGAAAATCCTTCCTTTAAAAAATACAGTGCTCATTGTGGGCTCCACGGCCGGAATTTTTGCGCATTACTGCAGGTCTTCTCAGTCACTTAAAAATTACAAAAACGATTTTTCAGAAAACATTGTACATCAGAATACTGCCGTTTCAAACGAAATCCCCTAACTGCGGGCCCGTCGCCTACCCAGTTTTTCTGTTCTCACTTAAAAATTACAAAAACGATTTTTCAGAAAATATTGTACATCAGAATACTGCAGTTTCAAACGAAATCCCCTAACTGCGGGCCCGTTGCCATTCCCAGTTTTTCTGTTCTCACAATAAACGTGTTTTAACGTCTTATAGCCAAAAATGGCAATAATCTGACTAATAGAATCATCTAGATCAAAGCAAAATCCCGACATGCGGAGACCATGCCAGCTGTTCTGGACTGCGCAATATTACTGTTAGGGTCTTTTGTTTGAAAACGAGCCAGTGAGTGAGTGAGTGAGTGAGTGAGTGAGTGAGTGAGTGAGTGAGTGTGTGAGTGAGTGTGTGAGTGAGTGTGTGAGTGAGTGTGTGAGTGAGTGAGTGAGTGAGTGAGTGAGTGAGTGAGTGAGTGAGTGAGTGAGTGAGTGAGTGAGAGCAAATACTCACTTTGCGTCTGGCCTGGAGTTGTGTAGGTTGACATGGCTGGGGTGCGAGCGCTGGCTGGGGTGCCTGAAACAAATGAAAATGTGGGACCAATTAAAAAAGAAAACCACAAATGGGTAGAGGCAGATTGATTGATTTATTGATTGATAGATATACTTTATCAATCCTTTTGGAAATTATGCAATGTGTTTCACATCAGCTTGTTACAAAAAAGTACAAAATTTGTACAAAATTGGTCATTCACACTCCGATCATACCAGTACTCATTATTCATGCAACGCTCCCAATACTAAAAGTGCTTCAACTTTCACAAACAGAAAACAGGTGAAAGAAAAGAAAAGAAAAGAAAATCTCAGTGCTGAGGTAAAGATTGCATATTTAAGTAGGCTAGACCATTTTTTTCTTTTTTGCATGAGATACAGTGTACATTTCTGTCACTTTTTCATACATCGTTTTATCATAAACATATCATTTATGATGGCACAAATACTTGGATCACATACCAGGAATGGGGTCTCTAAAATGCTCCTTGAACCATCGAATAAGGGAGTTCACCGAGCTAAAGACTTGCTGACGATAACGAAGGCCCTCGGGCATAATCGTGACATACTCATGCCGCGGCAAGTTGCGGGGCATATATGACAGCATGAATTTGCCTGGATACTGGCGGTTGGCACTCAGGAAATAGGGAATTCTGGGGGAAACATAAAAATAAAATTATTGATAATAATACTTCAATAGCACCTTTGCCAAGATCTCAAGGCAATTACAGGACAAGGTAAAATACAAAATATGATTAAAAGTTAAGATTAATTACTAATACAATCAAATAGTTTCTGATGTAAGATTTCCACTAAAATCAGAGTAATTCAATTACATTTTTGAAACATCATTGCCAAATGGAATGAGAAAAAAAACAAAAACAACCCAAAAACAACAAAACAAATGAAAGAGGTACTATTCCACACAAACTCGGCTATCATCACAACTTGAAGATTTCATTTCTCAAGATTAACGCTTGTTTGGAAAAATTTCTAAAAACGGCAGTAAACACAGTTTAGTAGTTAGCAAGTTAGTAATTGATCAAAGATTACAAGGAAAAACTAATTCAGAACAAAGAAACCACGTTGAAAATCTTTTAATTCAATACTTAACACATTCTGAAATGAATATGTATTTCCAACATACAACCATTTCAAAATGTAATAGACAATTAAAAACTTTACTAGTAACTACAGAAAGATTTTTTCATTTAAACTCACTTGAAACCAGATTTTTTCTTTTCTTCTTGCAGAATTTTGTCCAAAATATCACGTTTCCCTCCTTCGGAATCTCGGTAGTATTTGAAAGACATTATGTCACGAACATTTGCCGCCATTGGTTGGATGTGTCGAGCAATAATTTCATCGAGATCCTCAAACTCCTAAAGTGGTAATGAAAAAAAAAGCTTTCAATGAAATGGAGATATATCAATAACAGATTCTTATGTACAACAATCAAAAACTTCATTACTAAGCAGATTGAGAACAAGAAACACTACCATTCCCAGCAATATGATTCAAATCATAAACAAATCCAAACACTCTCAATGATAACTCAACATTTCTCATCCAACTTCATAGACTGATCTTAGTATGAACACTTTGCCATGGGTAAAAGAATAAAAAAAATAGACTGTTTTTAGGCAAGACAATCATTTTGCAAAAAATCAAAGAAAATGCTTTTTTCGAGAACATGACGGTAAAAAAAAATTTCAGTAGCCTATAATAATTCAAGTTAGCACTAGTATTTAATAAGTACTAGCCGGTAATTCTCATATAACATCTGCACAAAGATGCTGAAATAAAAACATGACGAGAAACAGAGTAGAAAAGAAAAAAAATGAGACAAAATAAAAAAGGAGGGCCTACCTCTCCACCAATCCAAAGAGATCGACCTAAACTGAAAGCATTTTCTTTGCCATCCTCTCTGATATCTATGTGCTGTAGGATTCCCTCTGCAACCTTCCAAGTGGCCGTCAAGTGGTCAGAGCCCTGGGAACACACACCATCAAGACCATATGAAAGCAAACAGTTGACAAAATCATTAAAAGAAAAAACTCTTTTTATTATATTATTGTTTTTTAGCATCTTTAACGCCTATCCTGCGGGTCCGGTATATATTCGCCCCCATAGCTTGAGATCGCCACATGCATTGCCTGCATGTCCCGTATTTATTCGTCGACGGCCATGCTGGCCTTGCCCCTACGCTACCTGCGGGTCCCGTATTTCTGCGTTCGCC
>JBCHJU010435005.1:0-13547 GCA_039654505.1 Plocamopherus imperialis
CACTTCCCATCCAAAACAACAGCACAAAAACGAAAAAAAAAGACCCAAATAAAACAAAAACGAAACAGAAACAAAATGTTGAAAGATCCCTGAAACGAAAAATGCAATGAAACATACACAAAAACAAGACATCCCCCCCTCCACCCCTCCTCCCCCTTTCCTCCGGCAACCTCACAAAAACAACAACAACAACAAAAAAGCAACCCCTATAACATCGAAGAATGAAACATAAAAAAGCAATACAAAAAACCCCAGCCAAACCCGGAAATGGCCACTCACAAGGTAAAAAAGGGGTAATGGATAGTGTACCCATTGACCCTGACTATTTCCAGAGCCTTTTGTCCGGACACCACCCAAAAATAAAGACAACACCGTCGATCAACTCATGCAGAAGGCAAACCAACCAATCAACCAACCAACCAAGGTATTATTATTCCTTCCTTAACTCTTTCAGCGCAACAATCCGATACTCTTCTTGACTACAATCCCCATCACACGTCGGAAAAAAATAAAATAAAATTCCACTAATTCATCTCTAAAGGGGAAATTGTCATTTGTTTTTCTTTACCGAAAAACGAGCGTCAGCCGCAGAGCAGCCCCGCAAACGGAGGCAAGTAGTGTAAATAACCTTGCCCAAGGGATAAATCACAATGCCCCTGGCGGGATTCGAACCACCAACCTATCGGTTGTCAGCCCAACGCACAACCGACTGTGACACTGAATAAAGCCAAGACCAAACTTTACCAAACATTATCAAGTCTGAATATCTATGGCTATGGGAGACCAGTACCCAAACCCTCCCTAAAGTGGCCATGTAATAACACAAATAAAATCATCCAATAAACATACCCACATACCCACATCCACCTGCGGCCATATGTACCAACAATCCACTAGTAGATGGATTAACGTCTATCTGCAACCATCAGTACGAGCAACCACAAAACAGATAGATCCACATTGATCTATCTGCAACCATCAGTACGAGCAACCACATTACAGATAGATCCACATCTATCTGCAACCATCAGTACTGTCTCCTAAAAGAGAGATCCACGTCTATCTACTATCTGCAACCATCAGTACAAGCAATCTCCTAATAGATAGGTCCACACATATATCTGCAACCATCAACACAATCTCCTGACAGATAGATGCACACAATCTACCATAAATACAAATTTTAATCTCTCGTAATTGATAGATCAACAACTATGTGCTATATTTTACTATCAACACAAAATAATAATAATAATAATAATAATATAATAATAATAGTAATAATAATAATAATAATAATAATAATAATAATAATAATAATAATAATAATAATATGAGGAGCTTGTATAGCACATGGATCCACTCTTAAGGTGCTCAGAGTGCTTCACATAATTGTAAAAGTAAAACTGGGCAATAAATTTTTTTTTTTAAAAGACAGGTTAAAACTTAAGAATCCTAATAATTGCGGCATAGATCTTATAGAACACAAGTATTAAACTGGAGCACAACAGTTAAAACCAAAGCATCTTAACAACTTAAAGATTAAAATATTCATTGCACTATGGATTGCAGTGATACAGTGGAGCTCGGTTATAACGAGAACCCTCGTTCTAAGCAAAAAGCCTCATTATTCTCGAGCTCTCGTTATTCCCGATCTCCAATAAAGAAGTTAATTTAATATGTCTTTGACTTAGTGTGATGTATACTACTGTCGACGCCGGGTAAGTGCATGCCGCACTTCACAGTGGCTTGTCTTCACCTCCACTAAGTGCACGCTCATATTTCTCCACAAGAAACGTAATGATATTGATAGTAAATAGTAGGCGTTGTACTCATAAAGACATGGCACGCTTTTCATGACACGAGAGACCAAGCACTGGCCGTGCAATCCCATACTGGGGCGAATGTGATCAAAGCCAATGTAACCAAAGCGCCACAAAAACCAAGACTCCCTTCATCCGGCTAGTTTTCCTGACGGCCATTCACATAATCGTGTGACAGTAACATGAGGTCCAGGGAGGCAGCGTAGATCTAGAGCCTAGGTGGCCCTCATTTATGTAATTTCAGTGTGACGAGGCCATAAAATCATAAAGTGAAAATGAAGACGGAATCTACCCCCCTGCCCCCTTTTCCCTCCTCTGTATCCCTCTGTCTATCTTTGTTTGGTTGGTCAGCTGTATTTTGATTTTATTGACATGCAAGAACTTACACGACTGGAAGGGGCCTAGTGGTCCCCGTATTGTAGCGTAGGCCTATAGCACAGTCCCAAGAGCTTGCTTGGTTAATGTTTAAAATCAAGGGACGCAACTCTATTGACTCCACCCATAGGGTAAAATCGGGCGATTGGTCATTCCTGTAGACCTAAGTGGGCCTGTTGTAACGCACACAATTTTCTCATGCTACGGCTTTATCATGCATGTGTGTTGGGATGCGTGCGGATGAATGTGTGTGTCCGTTGAAAATCATAAATTTTAATCTCAGATAACCATTTTTGAGTTCTCGTTATTCCCGGTCCCTGGGTCGCTTGGTGTCGTTAATAACAGATCTTATCCAATAGAGGAATAAAAAGATAAAATACGGGGATTTGAAATAGTCTCATTACCGAGCTCTCGTTATTTCCGATGCCGTTATACATGAAGCACCACTGTACTACTAGAAAAAAAAATGTACTGTAAAACCAGTGAAACTTTACTTTACTCCTACAGATTAAGAAAAAAAAATGACGAAAAAAATATCATTAGCTTGAAGAGGCTATGCTAAACAATTGTGTTTTTTTTATTCTTTTTAAAAGGATGGAAACATGGGCTCATTTTTACATCTTAACTGAGATTATTCCAAAGACGGGGAGTAGGAATGGAAAAAGACTTTGGTAAAAATTATTTTTATATGTTTTTCAGTTCAAGAGCTATATTCTGAGGACCGTAGAGATCGAGATGGAATATACTGATTGATATTTTATTGACAAGCTCTTCTAAATAGGAAGGGGCCAGATTATTCACTGCTTTGAGAGAGGGCCTATTCTTGTGATAAAACATTAGCCTTGATTTAATGGAAATCATATTTTGTTGTAGGCCCATATGAATATGAATAAAGAATAAATATAGTATTTTCACAATTTCTCCTTATTTGCATGATGATAATATATACATGTATATCAGACATGGTTATGTAGTAGATGTCATTGTTTTTTATTCAGATTTTATGCTTTCATAATTATTACCACTGCTTGGATATTCAAACATTTTAAGGCCTCAGTGATAGTGATAGGTGCTACATAAATATTTTACAAGTAAAATCAAGTTGGATGCCTTCTGAATGAAGATTGAAAGCTTCATTTTATTATACACTGTCTTAGGCAACAACTTGATAATAATGCCATTTATACTTTTGCTATTACAAATATTCAACTCTTGATTTTTCAGTTTGCCAAGTAGCTGCTGTATACAGATTAATGGACTGGGGACTATTTGATAGAACATTTGACGATAGGGATGCTGTTTCAAAAACTTTGGACATTATGAAGAAATCGCTCATGACCTTCAAAGATTCTCTAAATGACAATAAACCTGATACTTAATCCGTTTTTCTGAGTTCAGTATTTGTTCTTTTTTATGAAGGTGGCACATCCTGATTAACCCATTTTGATTTTCAGAAGTTCTGAAAAGATTTCAGAAGTTATTGTTATATAAAATCTATTCTTCCCTGTATATGATTCCAAGGTCCAATCACCAACTTTAAATAGTCTTATGCATACTTCATGCTTCATTTACAGTGGAGTCTGCTCAAAATAAACCCTGCCTAAGATACATTCTCGGTCAATATAAACTTTTTTCAGTGGAAACGATTTTTTCTCTCTTTGCCATTACTAATGAAAATATGGTTAATATAAACGCCCTTGGACCGCGGTCTGCTTAACATAAACTTTACAGCTACTACTAGTAGTAGTGAGTACTACAGGCATATCCGAAACATGGTTGTCCACTTCATGCACTGCCATATTGGCCCAATTGTACATTGTAGGCCTATATATTTTTGTATTGTGTTATAACCACTGAAGTCGCAAAGTGAACACCCGGCTGAAGGCTATGTTAGGTGTGTGTGTGTGTTACGTAACACACACACGTCAGTAAGGTATGTGTGTATGCATGTGTGATTTTATGCTTTGATTTTCATTGAAATGGTTAAGATAAACCTTGCTTAGATAAACTGCAGTATATCCCCAAGCAGTGTTATCTTAAGCTTACTCCACTTTTTGTTTTGTTTTTTGTTTTTTTTGCAATTTGTGTCTTGGTGTAATTTAAAAACCAAAAGCCTTTGCATTTTGAAAATACACAAAAAGTTTGGCTGAAATCTACAACTAAGATGACTTTAATTTCCCATGGCAACCACGGGATCAATATGCCACTTTGTTAAACATTGTTTTTCTAATACAGATATAGGCATCTATTTATATTGGGTAACTACTGGTATTATCAAGAAATAAAAAAAAATTACTATAACTAATTACCCTTGGGACCCTTAGCCCCCTAAATATTTATACATCATGTATTACTATGATTTACAATTATCTGGTATGAAATTTTGAAATACTAACTTGCCCTATAAATTTCATGTACATGTATATGACATCAAAATAGCAACACATAAAATGGTCTCAATAATGAAATAATTGATCTTCCTATGAGCAGTCAAACATAGTGAATTGTGGTTTTACAGAGTAAATGCAGTACAGTCCAAATATAACAGCACGGGCTATAACGGCACCCCTGGGTATAACAGCACTTTCCCCAAGCCCCGTTTTTTCTTCTATATAACGACAGTAAAAAAAATCGGATATATAACGGCACCTATGAGCTTTGCTTTGGTTATAAGGCACTTCTGGTATGCGGAGCTGTTAACAATACAGGCAATTAACAATTACAAATTGTTAGTCCCACGCTCAGAAGTCAACAAAAATGCATCTCAAGTCAGTCAAGGGTGTTACTCACAGTCATCACTCTGATACTGGCCCGTATAACCTTAGCGGCAGCGCCCTTCTCTTCTTCCGTCCCCTTTCCCCGCACCACCTGAGAGCCTGTCTCAGTAGGCTTCAGCACATCTGATTACAGTTTACTATGGTGCTTGGTTATAATGGCACTCGGATATAACGGCACTAAAACAGGAGTCCCGTTTGTGCCGTTATATCAGAGTTATACATGTACTGTGGGCACATTCAATAAGCAATCAGATTACAGTATACCTCGGATATGACACAAACGACTTTTTTTTTGTGCTGTTACAACTCAGTACATTAAAAGCAGGTAATCTCACGACCAGATGTGTTCGACAACTAAGAAGCAAAGTGACGGGTTTGACCTAGATGCCTGCAACACAGTACGCTAGCGGGAGCAAGGAGGGGGGCAGGGGGGTGGCGGAGGATAATGGCACTAGCTCTAATGCTAGGCCCATCTGTATCAGTCAGTATCACTAGGTTGTAAACTGTAATTAAATGCACCGTACCGAGACAGGCACTCAGGTGGTGTGGATGGTGGGAAAGGGAAAAGGACTGAGAAAGAGAAGGGGAGTGCTATTAAATTAAGCTTATATTGAACCTGTGTGATAACTGCGCACAACACACGGTTGATGGACTTGAGAGGCATTTTAGTTGGCTTCTTAGCGTTAAGTCTTACAATTTTTACTTTGCCAATGTCCGTTTTGTTTACAGCTCCGACCAACTGTTGTGCCGTTATATCAGAAATAAAGGTCATGGTTGTCATTGTATCAGTAAATTTTTACTGTCATTTAATAGAAAGAAAAAAGGGGCTTGGGGAAAGTGCCGTTATATGGACAGGACGGTACCATTTTTCCAATCAGAATTTGCAGAGCAAAGTGCGGACTATTCTGGTGGTTCAATATCACATTTTTCACAAGAATGCCTGGTGGTTGAGAAGCAGCCTAATTGGACACTAAGGCCCTTGACAGACAAGATGTAAATATTGCAGCAGTCATTACTGTGCAATCTGGTGAAGCACTGTAGGCAATGAGCGTGGACAGATGAGCGATATGCGATATTTTCAGTTTTGGCGTAGCAGATGAGTGTCGTCCATTCTGCTACGCCGCAACACTCCAGCGAACTAGTGAAGCACACAGTTCGATGGACACGGACAGACGAGATGTATTTACTGCCAGCGATTTCCTAAAATAAAAATAGCTGTATTTTTATTCCTCGCTTCTTGCTCAACACGACAACAGTATAAGTGCAACATGTCTCATCACTTTTCTGTCTTTGTCTCTCTCTACATATATCTCTCCATGTTTCTGTTACTCTCTGTCTCTGTCGCTCTGTCTGTCTCCACCCCCCCCCCTCTCTTTCTGAGTGTTATGTAAGCTTTTCAGTTATTGAAATGAACTCATCGTTAAAAAAAAAAAATCCACTACATGACAGTCCACGTGAGTTATGTATCATTCAAGCACATTCCCATTGCCACGGAACTTGGCCTTCCTTCCGCACTGTTAAAAAATTTTCTTTGTCGCTTCCTTTTTTTTTAAAGATTCTTCTCATGACCATGATGAAAGCCACCCTGACTCTCCGATCATCCATGTTCAACTGAGCAGCAGCGATAAATATCGCCCCGTGTGGCACTTTTGGCACCACACAAAAGTAGGCGACACTTTCTGTGCAGAAGTTACTGCGTGATAATTTTAGCTCGTCTGTCGGCCCCCTAAGTAATAAACCAACACCGTACATGTGTTTGTTCCTTCCACCTGAGTAAATGTATATCATAGTCATAGTCTTCCCTTCGCATGTTATTTTTCCTTGTTGTGTCCATCTAGTTTCACAGACCCAAAATATCTACGTTGTATTGTATCATTTCCTTGACCGCTGTTTCAAGTTTTCCTTAAGGGTTCACCTGGGTTCTCACATTCCATGATGCGAATTTGATTTGGTCTTTTGCAGAGAGAAATGTTTTGTCGCGTTTGTTAGATGTATTGGTTTTGTTCATCGAGGGCAAGTTTCTCTGCATTTGGTCATGACAGTTTCTGTGGCTGTTTTCTTTTTACAAGATGGAGTAGCAAACCCTATGCAGAACGCTGGCGTGGTGTTTACATGGGCAAGTGAAGAGGGGGGTCTGGGAGGTCGTAATGTGCGGTGTGTAGTTTGTCTTTTTTAAAGAGGTGTGGTTACAATTCCAGTAAGTCAGTAAGAGTGGTGGTTGTCTTCTTTAAAGAGGTGTGGTTACAATTCCAGTAAAAGTGGTGGTTGTCTTCTTTAAAGAGTGTGGTTACAATTCCAGTACGTCAGTAAAAGTGGTGGTTGTCATTTTTAAAGAGGTGTGGTTACAATTCCAGTAAGTCAGTTAGAGTGGTGGTTGTCTTTTTTAAAGAGGTGTGGTTGCAATTCAAGTAAGAGTGGTGGGGGTCCTTGAGCGATGCTCATTATTGATCCTATCTAGTTTGTGGCCAAGAATTGTTGGTATAGCGTTTTGTTTGCAATTGCCATCTTGGCTGCCGCTCTATTTTCTAAAAGAGAGCTTGTTGTAGCTTGATATAGTGAACAGAGGTTCAGTCAAAATGCTGGTCATAAAATATGGAGGGAAAGATATCGACGGCATGGGATCTATGTATTAAAAATAGAATTTATCAATAAATAGGTGTTAAAATTGTCTAAAAATCTGGTTAAAACATAGCAGGATGTTTAAAATACTATGTAAAAGGATATGGTGTAAAATCCAGAGGATAAAAATGGGTAAATCTAAAAGAAGAAACACAAATGACGAGAGCACATAAAACCACAGCTGCCTGTCAGGTGCTACACACCAAAATAAAATATAAGACAAAGAAATATGATTGTCTAAAATCAAAAGACCAATATTCTTTCTTAAAATAATGCAGTTTATTAGAAATGTAAGACTGCTTTCAAGTACACAATCACATACATTGAGATGCAAACTTTCCCAAAAACTGTATCATCTTGCACATTCACGTAGGTAGCAATTCCAGCTAAACATTATTCAAAAATAACTGAATTCCAAACTCATATAATGAAAAACTAAAACAACTTATATTAAAAGAGGAAAAAAAAGCCAATAACAAATATCCTGTAAAATCAAGTTCTGGTCCACCTTTTTGAAAAAAAAAAAGCTTTCAATTTCAACTACACAATTTATCATTTTAAGGTTAAGTATACCCCTCCACAACCTCCCAAAATAGAACAACAAAGAAGACAAACCAATGCCACATTACATATATATATATAATATATGAACAAATGTTCCAAAAAAATGAAAGTGAAATTGAAAGATATGATGAAAAAAAAAACAAAAAAAAAAAAAAAAAACCCCAACAAACCCAGCCAAAACACTATAAATATAATCCCTCTGGTGTTCCTTCATTCTTGCGATACAAGACATTCTCTTTTGCTTTCTTGAAATCTTCATTCCTCACTTTCATACGCCTTTCTCGTAGTGCCAACAATCCAGCCTCAGTACAAATGGCCTGCAAAAAAAGAAGTGATAACTTGAAGTATAAAATTAGTCTTAACATTTTTCTTTCACCAGGCATCTTGTAACAATAAACAAAACAAAGACACCATATTCAACCGAGTCTGCTAGCTGCTACTAGATCAAGTAAATCTAATGAACCTGAAGCCATTGCTTAAACCTTAGGATTCTAAATTCACCTCAAGGTGAATGCTCCAGTATACATTAAAATTTCCTTTAAAGAGGGGAAATTCAGAGTAAACAGCTGTGATTGAACAATAACGGATCATTCTAATAAATGCTCCTGTTTGGTGTCCATTACAATTATGGAACCGATTGTTCAAGAAATGCTTTTTCACAATTTCAATTTACGCATTTCGTCAAGTCAATGTAATTCTCTTAACGCTTCTCAAAATTCTGTAAGTCCACTGACATCCATAGGGGAAGTAAGTGTTAAGATAATTACATTGAGGATTTACCATGTTAAAAATTAAGTGGTAGAAGAAGACTTTGAAGGACAAGGTCATTGATACAAAATGACATGGTCGCACGGGCATGTCTGATAATGTTCAGGGTACCCCCCCCCCTTTTTTACCTTTCAGAAGCGGTACACTTTCATATTGTTATAGACACAATTGAAAATGCTGCTGCTGACTTTTTATAGGTGCTGGTACAATCAGTAGCTATACTTTTTTACAGTTTAAAATTAACAACTGATGGCTTAAGATTTAAGACAAACCAAATCATCTCATTCCTAGGACTTTAAGATTAAGCATGCCTGACAATATATTTATAGTGGAGGCCGCTTAAGATAGATTGCTAAGGGACTGATCCATAAGTTCATCTTAAGCGAGGTTTATCTTAACCATTTCATGAAAAATTAAAGCTTTAAATTAAGGGAAATGACCAAATAATACAAAGTAGACTCCCTTTCTTCATGGGCACCGTCATCGGGGTCTAGTGCTTCTGTATATTACATATGGTGTGTTTTTTGTGTTTGGGTTGTTTTTTTCCTGTTTTCTTTTCGGGGTTTTTCTTTAGATCTATTCATTTTGTCTTGCCTTATTTAAGTTCCTTCTGACATGCCCTCCCATGCTGACACACCAACCAACACTGTACTTCCCCTCTAGCTTTGACATGTCGGCTAGTGCGTGAATCAGTATGCGTACAGTATGTGAGACCCTAAGGAGGTAGAGTCAAGACATGCCCCCCCCCCCTTTTCTCCAGGACGCGCATGCGAACACACACACCATCCGGCTTTACAAGCCACATCGCCTACTGCCAGGGTGTTGATGTCAATAGTGGTCATAACACAATACACCTATAGGCCTACAACTACAGTACAATACCCTTTATCCTTTAGTACTGTAGGTGCCATGCATTGCATGAAGCAGACAAACACATTACCTATGTATGCCTATAGTAGCTCAAAAGTTTATCTTAAGGGGGTAGCAGGTCAAGGGCATTTATATTTTATTAACAAGACTTTCTTTAGTAATGGTAAAGAGAGAAAACATTGGGTCCGATTAAAAAGTTTATCCTAACTAAGAATTTATCTTAGGTGGACTCCACTTCACACAAATGACATCAACTTCTGCCCTTCACAATGCATACCTTAATGTCAGCACCAGAAAGATCATCCTTTGACATCACATAATCCTCAATATTTACATCGCTAGCCAGGGTCATGCGACTGGTGTGAATGGTAAAAATGCGCCTCTTTGTCTTTTCATCTGGGAGGGGGAACTCAATTTTTCTGTCTATGCGGCCTGGTCGTATAAGGGCCGGATCCAAGGTCTCAATGCGGTTGGTTGCCATGACAACCTAAAAAATGATAGCATTATAGTATGAATGATTAATAATGAAATGTGAAACAGACAATATATACTGCTTCATTGATGATTTACTGTTGTTTAGTTTTTTTTCAATATATTTGAAACATTGTTCAATAAAAGCCTGTCACCAGATAAAAAAAAAAGTAGAAGGAAACAAATTAAAAGAAGTCAGTAAAGAGTTACCTTGTCATTTGATTAATTAATATACTACAGTTCATTAACACCTTCAAGGATTATTCGTATTTGGTATGATAAGTAATTTCCATGCTCAATTCAACTGTTATTTATTGACTCTCAAATTCATTGCCCCCTCCCCCCCCTCTTCCCCCAACCCAAAAGTTATGAACATAAAATGATGTGATCCCACTACCACAGGATTTTTTTTTTTAATCCATCAAATCGATCAAAATAATCAAAAATTGCGTTTAATTTGGACGCGAATAGATCTATATGAAGCAGCCGAGGAGGAAAGGTCGGACAACTCTTCAGTGGAAGGGCATTAATTCAAGATGAAGTCATTCATTACAGGTTTTAACAAACAAATCCACAATTCATCTCTTTTAATGAGTTGCCTACCTTGACATCACCCCTTGAATCAAATCCATCAAGCTGGTTAAGCAGTTCCAACATTGTTCTTTGGATTTCACGTTCACCACCAGAATTGGATTCATATCTAAATAAGAAAGAAAATATAACATGAACATATATATGAACTCGATTTTATGCAAAGACCCATCAATAAAACTATACTATTGACCATATCCCTACTGTATCGCCCACTGAGATCAGGTGGCTGTATAGCCTCTATTTCTGATGCCTACAAAATCATGTTTGATATAACCTTATTATGCAAGGAGATCTAGAGTCACATCCAAGTGTAGCTCTAGATGAGTCAACCTCTATTTCAAATGGTGGAGAAAGAACTACCACTCAAATATTATAACAATCTGTATGGGAGAGGAAACATCTCAACACTAGTACAGATCTTGAACAAGATCAAACAGGCGATTTCATTTGATTGCCATTTCCTAAACAACAATATGATTTTTGTCCCGATGCTCAGAACAGCAGTTTGCCTTGTAAATTCTTCATGAGGGTCATTATTATGATTATCAAGCATTAACTTCTGATTCCTAGATATCTCTAAAATTGTCTTTTAACCACCAAGACTTGATAACAAAGAGATCCGCCAGATTTTGTGAAACACCAGTTAGACAAACAATGAGACTAGTTAAGACACAACAAGTAAAAAATCTGTACAAATGCTAAAACCTCTGGTTCCAAAACCAATTTGTTTGAAAAAAAAATCTCGTCGTACCGATGAAATCAGTATGATCAGCAGGTCTATGGAGGTTGTGAGAATCTTAACATTGCTAACAAACAAGCCTGAACAACATACTGGTCGTGCTTTGTGGTGGGAAATATAAGTTAGAAATCCATCTATGGTGAACTTTTAAAAAATAAATGGGCATAGATTCTAATGCAGTTAGGTCCGTTGAGTTATTAATAAGAGCATACCAGTAAGTAAAAATTCAACACATGCCATTTGAACAATCTCTTACACATTCTGGCATTGTGATAGGATGATATTAAAATTACGAAACAAGAATAAAGAAAGACAGTCACCTTTTAGTGCCAACTGCATCAATTTCATCAATAAAGACAATGGAGGGGGCATGTTCCTCTGCAACACGGAAGAGTTCTCGTACAAGTTTTGGACCATCTCCCTGAAAGTGGGGAAGATATTCTTTGTCATGTCATATACAGTCGAGTCCATTTATAACGGCTCGGTTAAAACAGGATCTTGGATATAATATTGATGAATCAATCCTCCTTTTTTTCTCTCGGTTAGAGGTCCAGCAGCATGAGAAGTATCATTTAATCAATGAGAATCGTCTTAACTTGGGTGGCTCACCTGTTTGTAGGACCGTATACATACACACAAACTTTCACTTTCAAACACACACGCAATGCACAACACATCCCATTCTCATTCACTAAGGGGATGTCCTTCTCAGTCTGTACTTCCGCTGTTTCACTGACATGTTCGGATACAGTTACACACAGCAATTACCGAGAGGCAATGTGCGCACACATGCTTGTGAGTGATCGCTAGGCCAAGCTGCTGCTATGCCCCCTGACAAGTTCGTTGACCGGCACTGGTGTGTTCACTTCCCATGCCAACACACTTCGCACATCAGAACACATCGCACTTTAAAATGTAATATGAAACTAAAAAAGAAAAAAGGCAACAGCATGTGGCGTGCAATTCTGATTCTAGGTAACAGTGAGAAAACAGCCCCAGTGAATCCGAAAGTTAAGATCCAAGAGCTGGTTTCGATCAATCGACCAATCGAGGTTTTATCCAACCCCTATACCTTGTGTCCGAGCAAAATCTTTGATCCAACTCAGCCCCCAAAATCCTGCAAAAATCTGACTTTCTGACTTTGCTGGACATCCTAATACTTTATACCGGTATAGTAAACTTAAGGTGCAATAATACTGACAGCTCCCCTTGATATCAGATATAACAGGACTCACTTAAAACGGGAAAACTGCCGGTCCCATCAGTCCTGTTATATCCAAGTTTGACAAGTTTTGTATAATAGCCAGTCCCACAATTTGTAAATGAAATCAAAACTGAAAGAAAGCCCGGACTGGGATTCAAGTAAGGACAGAAGAAATCAGCATACCTAACCCCAATTGCCCACCTCCAAGAATGCATAGGAGACACACAAAAATTAATGATTTCGTCAAAGGTCCCTTTGACCTTTGATAAAACTCTAGTTCTAAATAATATTGAGTAGGATAAAGGCCTAATAAGTCTAAGAACTAAGTAAAATGTATTTTTGGGAAAGACAGTGATAGAATCAGTACATACCAAATATTTCTGTATAAGTTCTGATCCGACAACTCGTAGAAATGTGGCTGATGTTTGGTTGGCCACCGCTTTGGCTAACAGGGTCTTTCCTAAAATAATAGACAATATCAAAGAAAAATGTAATTAAAAATGGTATTTTTTACCCATTTTCTAATGAGCCCTTGACTTAAAACCAGTAAAAAACATAAAGATAAGAATACCCTTTAAGCATAACTCACTGACTGCCATGACATAGATCTACAAATGTCAGTCCCAAGTTTATGAATATTCTTTGACCATTGGATGACATTAACATTTTGTGTGCCAAACGTTTTGCTAGTATTTTCCTCTCAGTGCCAGCTGTTTTAGGCATTGTAACCCCCCAGTGCCAGC
>JBCHJU010435116.1:0-13542 GCA_039654505.1 Plocamopherus imperialis
TCAGATGTACCGAAGCCTACTGAGACAGGCGCTCAGATGGTGCGGGTAGTGGGGAAAGGGGACGGAAGAAGAGAAGAGGGGTGCCGGTAAGGTTATACGGGCCATTATCAGTGTGATAACTGCGCGCAACACACTTGTCAGACTTGAGAGGCATTTTTGTTGGCTTCTGAGCATGGAACTAACAATTTTTAGTAGTTAATTACCTGTATTGGTAACAGCTCCACGTACCTGTAGTGGCGTTATAACCGAAATAAAGCTCATGGATGCCGTTATATCAGAATTTATTTACTGTCGTTTAATAGAAGAAAAAACGGGGCTTGGAGAAAGTGTCGTTATATCCGGGGGTGCCATCATAGCACATGCCGCGTTATATGTGGACTGCACTGTATACTGTTTTTACAAACCCGGGCAAAGCCAGGAGCCCAGCTAGTATATATACAGTGGTGCTTCATGTATAACGACATCGGAAATGACGAGAGCTCGTTAATAACGAGACTATTTCAAATCCCCGTATTTTTAAAATTATTTCTCTATTGGATAAGATCTGTTTTAAGGACACCAAATGACCCAGGGACCGAACGAGAACTTTAAAGTGGTTGTCTGAGATAAAAATTTATAATTTTCAACTAACACACACATTCATCCACACATATGTCCCAACACACATGCACGATAAAGCCTTAGCATGAGACAAAGTACCCGGGAGGTCTAACCAAAGAACACACTCAGTACCGTAATGTGTGTATGTGTGTGTGTGTGTGTGTGAGTGTGTGTGTGTGTGCGTGCGTTACAATAGGCCCACTTAGGTCTACAGCAATGACCAATATTAGTCCAGTAGACTCCGGTTACGTTCACGTGGTTGGGAGCAAGCTTGAGCGTGCACTTGTCCGAAGTGTGCACCCCCCTCCTCCTTCCCTAAGCTAAGCACCCTGGGGCACAATAGCCCATTCATATGCAAAGTTGGATTCTTTATGGCCCTTGAATAATTTTGTAAGTTGATGGTCAAACCATTTTTCCCGAATCTAAATGTCCAATTAGACGAAATTTTTGTTTCACACTGTCCTATTAGTGGCGTGATTTTGATAATAAAAAAAAGTTTCAGTGGAAAAACGTCCGTGAAGGCGAAATGTCCAGTTAGCTGGTGTCCAATTAGGCGGTAACTACTGTATTCCATAAATATATCAACATTGCATTCAGTTCTTTTAATAATAGTCCTTTGTCAGTGACCTTTTTCACAATCAATGTGTATTGTTTTGATGAAACACATACATTGATCCAATTTAATTAATGAAACACCCTTTCCTTTTCTTTTCTTTCAATTTTTTTCCAGATATGTCTTCTGTTATATTTGCATCAATCAGTTTGTAGAGAATCATCACTGCTGCCCTGTGACCAGCTATCCGGCTACAAAAAAGCATCTTGTTAAGTTATATGAGCAAGAAATATAGACCATTTGTTTGTACTCTTCTCCTGTCAATCATCATATTAGGAAAGTGTAGATTTTAGAAGAGATCACTATTTATGCACTGTCCTTTAGCCTTTTTGTGGATGACAATCTGTGTAAATGTAAATCATGAACACCACTTCCAAACTCAAGTTCCTCCTCGCAAAAAGTATGAACTCTTTTGAACTGTGTCTATAAACTTTTAACAACTTTATAGAGTATATATGAATAGAGTCCCAGGATGTATGGATAAAACAACATAACATAGGGAATATAATAAGATATTGAGGATTGACAGAGCTTTTAGAGTGTTGATGAGAATTGCAGACCTGCCTAATTCAGATTCTAAAAATTAGAAATGTAATAGCCGAAAATTCGTAACTATGGAAATTAGTAATGCCTTAATTCTCCTCCCACGGTATAAAGACTAAGAAAAAAACCCAAAGAATAAAGGTAAAAGTTAAAATATTTAATTTACACTGTCTATGTACAGTTGACAATGTAGAAGGAGAAGACTGATTCTGAGTCATTGAAAGGCTAGTGACTTTGTATAGGCACTCTTCAGCCCCTTCAGGTTGGGGGTTGTCAGGACTTTGTGATGGAATGATGATTCTGGACAGTGTTTCACGATTCACAACCAATTCATCAAACATGCATTACAAAAATGAATTTTTTATAATGTGATGAAAAAGGCTCCATTATGGCATTGTCAATGAAAAACAAAGTATGAAACTATTTATCTTGTGAAAGCATGTTCAATTAGCTTTTAAATACACAGGGCTTTTTACTTTAAGTCAGATTGAAATATTGATAATTCGACAATTGAAAAAAACCTTAAACAACGAGGCTTAAGGTGGCTTTCCATGACACGTTAAAAAGACGTTCCGTATCGCATGCGCCGTTAAATAGGATTTTCCTTTCCATGGGGCGCGTCATTGATACTGATCATGTACGTGCGTTCCTCGTGCGTGGTTTATTTTCCTACCGGCATCCAATCTTTCCTTCATAAATACCTACTGACCTACATACAGTCGTACGTTTAATATGTATACATGTTTGCATACTTACATACCGTACATAAACATACATACATACATACATACATACATACACACACACACACACACACACACATACATCAGACCTGCCAACCCTAAAATCATCCAAAGTGTGATTTAAAAGTAAAATGGTGTGATTTGCCAGCTCAAAGTGTGATTTTTTTTTTCGCACGGCACGAAATATTCTGAAAAACAATTGTAAGGCAAGATAGTGCCATAAAACATGGTTAGAATACTATAAACCTACACAACAAAACACTAAAAACTACAAAGAATGCAAAATACTTAGGTATTATAATGGATAATAAACTGCAATGGAAAGACCAACACCATGCAATATAGTAAGAAAGCAAATAGTCTATTAGTATTCTGAATTACTAAAATGTAACATCAATGACTGTCCACAACTCAGAATATATGGAAGATGTGTTTGGGATTCGCATTGTCAAAACCAAGCAGATGAGTTGGAGAAGTACAAAAAACTATGGGTAGATTTGTAACCAATAACTTTAACTCAGGGTGTCCACCAGACCGGGGAATCCCGGGGGACCCGGGAATTCGATAATCAGCCTTCCTGACCAGGGAAATACCCGGGAAGTACCCGGGAATTTAATGATTTTCTTAAAAGACGAAAATTTTGTCAACTTCCAATCAAGTTGGGCCTAGTGGTACATGAAAAACATAACCAAATGAAAAAGGTCAGCAATACATATTCTGTTACACGCCTTGAAACAGGAAGGAAGGTGGCTTTTTAGCGTGTTTTCTGGCATACAGGCCTCTATCGACTGTGAAACAACAGAAACGCCAATGCGTTATGTTATGCTTTGTGCTCTCTCAGTTGCTTACGTTTGCAGCTATCAGCTAGCATTAAAAATAATAATATAGGCCTTTTAATTTTATAGTGTAGCATCTTCGGTGCTCTGGTACAAAGACAAACCTTGTACAACACACCCACCACCACCACCCATCTCTCACGCAGGCCATCGATAGATACTAGTTGGCTTGGTGCCAATATCTGGACCAGGTTAGGCTTCTCTTTGGATTTGCTAGGCCGGGCCTATTTTACACTAATAATGTCCCTGCTAACATTTTCACAATTCCGCGCGATAGGCCTAGGTCTAAGATGGCACTTTAATAGACGCACGGTAATGACCACTAAAAAGTGGACCAAAAGTTGGCCTAGGCCTATTTGTGATTGTTAGGTGGGACCGGGAAAGCGTGGGAACAAAGGAGAATGAAATGGAAAAGATAAGCTTATCATATCGTCATACACTACACACAAAGCGCTTTACCAGAGAAGACGAGTAAGGGGTTTGTGATGGATAACATTTAAGTCACACGGTCAGCCAAGTGGACAGACAGGATCACTGATTTGTTAGTTAGGGTTTTTCCTATATTTCAGCTTCAGACTTCATTGCACATGTATTTACCGATGAGGCCATAGGTAATATTCAGAGAGAATCCTGTCGGGTCAACTGGTAGCTACGGCCCGTCGCCTTTCGTTAAGGGGGTCGTTGAATAGGGTTTCTACTGTATTACTAAGGCTCAGGGGGGGGGGGGGGTGTGCATCCTTAATTGTATCGCCATTGCAGTATCCGTAGACCCCTAAGTCTAAGTGTGTCTTTTTCCACACCGTAGTCAACTGTCAGAGATGTCACTTTTCCGGGAAATGCCGGGATTCTGAATTTGAAAATCTGCCGGCAAATTTCCGGCAACCTGAACTTAGTTCATGCCCGGGGAACTCGGGAAAAATGAGTAAATAACGGAGGGATCTTTCATTCTTGTGAAGAAAGGAGACTAGCCATTGAGCAGCGAAACCATGCGTTACTTCTGTAGTTGCTGTGCGGACTATACGAGATAGATCTATCACTATACTCTATATTGGCTGACCATTAAAGTTTTTCATTCATGCGAACAGAGAGGAGCTATCTATTGAGCAGCGATCCGCAAAGCAGTGGTTTTGGGAAGCCATGTGCGTGGCTTGTAGTTTATTTATTTATTTATTTTTTTATTGTGTATCAGGAGCGTAAACAAGGGCAGCCTTTGTCTTTGTCTTATTCACATGCTGTCATTCTTTATACATGGTTAGATTTTGCTCCCTTCATCGCCATGTGACGTCATCGGTCTTTCTTCATTTTTTGTCATTCTCGCCTTGCCACTCAAGCTATCGAGTCCATGCTAGCTCGTTGATCAGTTTTGTTTTTTCTCAAACAGCTGAAAACCCTTTCAGCAGCAGCATTTGAGTGGGGGATTGTGAGGATTCCTAGCATGGTGAAGGTCAGATTTGAGTACAGCTTGTTGCCAATGGCGTCCTCCATGGCTCCAATGAACTCCCATGGCTTATCTATGCCAAGTGTACCGGGTAAGCCAACTAGTCCATCCTCTTGAAAATTAAGAAATTCAAACTGAATTTGGTCAGCAGAAGAATCCTTAAGAATCAAACAAGGATATCTGTCCAAAAAAACCATTAAGTCCATGTGACTGGGAGCAGAATGGCGCAGCTGTATGTCAGCCCCTTCGACCCCCAGTAGTAGTTGACGGCCAATTGGAAAGTTTGCCTTAACATAATCAGTGGCGGCTTGGAAGAAACTTACAGTAGCAGCAAAGAATGTGTCAATGCTGCATTGTCTCATATTCCCCATAGTGTGGAGATATTCTCTAACTGATGATCCAACCATCATCCCTTTGTGGAAGAGGAGACTCCCCTCAGTCTTGTAGTCTACATTGACAGGATTTTTTCCATATCTAGCAGCAGGTTTTAGAAATTTAACTAAGAGATCATTTAATAGATTGTTCAGGATCCTCCTCAGTGCATGGATCTGAGGTGATTCCTTCAGCAGAATAGTCCAAGGTTCTTCAAATATCCCGATGACAGACTGGAGGAATAGGAAGTAAATTTTCCCAGAGGACCGGTTCACAAATACCTCACACACACATCCTGTCAAGACGAGTGTACATTTTTTTGCCTCCTTCTTCTCAGAACGCAGGAATTCTTTCACAGCGTCCCAATTTTCGACCAGTCTGTTGACTGCTTTCCCAATTGAGCCTGTCTCAAAAGGTGCTTGATAATTTAGGACAATAGGAGTAAAAATTAAAAGTTTGTGAATTGTTTGAATTTGTCAGTTTTCAATGACTCATTTACTTGAATTTTGATATTTCAATAGTGGGAAGATAGTTGTGCTACTGATGAACCAGAGAAAAAGCATTTCTTCGTCAAATTTAGGGAAGTGTCAATCATTACAAGGACAAAGTAAAACTAGTACACAAATCAATAAAATATTAATATATAAAATTTGTGTACTTGATCTGGTAGATAAGGACTTCATTCATTATACAAATATAAATAAGTGAGGATTTGAGAGGGAAAAGTCACATATCATTCTTCAGTACTTTGTCAATGTAATGGTTGACACAAGTGGAGAGGACAACATTTTGACCAACACAAGAAAATGTAGACACATGATCTGAAATCAGCATTAGTTTATTAGACATACTTTCTATTACCATTACATATCACTGAGAAAGTTATATTCTTTATAATATGTACAGCATGGCAGATTGTGTGTCAATCATTACTGGACAAAATCTCGATCATTACATGACAAAGGTAAAATTCAATTTTCATAGCTTACATGTATAGCAGTCATTCTATTCTTAAAGCAAACCAAGTCTTAAGAAAATTCAGAAATGAAATAGAATTTGCTTTACAAAAAGAAAAGGCAATGTGATCAAAAACCAAAATATGCGTCAATCATTACCTGACATAGTGTTGAACATTACATGACAAAAGGAAAGTTCAATTTTAGAAGCCACTGTGTATAGCAATTATTCTATTTTTAATGCAAACAAAGTCTTGAGAACTTAAAGAAATTAAAAAGTATTTGTTTTGTAAAAAGAAAAAGCAATATGAATCAAAAAACCAAAATATGTGTCAATCATTACCTGACATAAAGGTAGTGTTGAACATTACATGACAATGGGAAATTCTACTTTTGAAACCACTGTGTATAACAATTATTCTATTTTTAAAGCAAATCAAGCCTTAAGAAACTTCAGAAATGAAATAGTATTTGCTTTATGAAAATTAAAAAGCAACGTGAATCAAAAATCAAAATTATAACATCAATCATTACCTCAATTAACTGACATAGTATTGAACATTACATGACAAAGGGAAAGTTCAATTTTTGTTAAATCACAAGATGAAAGAAGACTAAATGTGTATCATCCTTAAATTCTGAAGGGGGAGGTATTAA
This sequence comes from Plocamopherus imperialis, assembly GCA_039654505.1. Classification (NCBI taxonomy): domain Eukaryota; kingdom Metazoa; phylum Mollusca; class Gastropoda; order Nudibranchia; family Polyceridae; genus Plocamopherus; species Plocamopherus imperialis. The sequence goes on from JBCHJU010435116.1 coordinate 6,759, forward strand.
GAAATGAAAAGTACCATTTGATTAATTTATAGTATAGGGAACAAAAAATTCAAGCATCAATATATCAATCATTACATGACGAAATGTTGCGAACATTATGGTATTGTAGCCTTCATTTAAAAAAAATCATTCAATATAATATGTTGGGACAAAATATTAATATTAATTGCTACAGAACACTTCTACAACAGTGATGTATTTTGAGGATAGAAATGGCATTGCAATGGTATTAGCATTATGATTTTAAAGACTGCATTTGACAGACACAACTATGACCTTCAATGCCTACACATAAAGTAAAGTGGATCCGAGACAGAGGAAATTTCATTCCTAAATTATATAAAAATTCTTTAGGTCTGCATGTAGGACTACATTTATGTATCATAAATATTTATTTCTGTATTTTATAAGCAAAGTGTCAGATGACAAATTTTAGTTCATAAGTGTTCGGTATCGCATGAAAGGGGATTTATCTGGCTTTTCTAATGATTTTTAATTGGAAATTAAATGGATAGTTAATTTTGTATGAATTTCTTAAGTTTCCATGTTCATTTACTTTGTTTCCCCCCTTTTTTTTTAAATGTAAAATACACCAAGTTTAAGCTAACACTATTTCATCACAGTTAGTGAGAGGCATCAGTGGAACCATATGATTAGCAGCCCAGTGCTCTATTGAAACATCATCTCTTGTTGAACTCCACAGAATCATTAGCGGTTGTTTTGTAATGACATTTCTAGGCATAATAGTTCTGTCAAAAAATAGTTTATAAAAATCGGGTTCCTTTGACTCCGTCAAAGATGGATAGACAGATACAACTGGTGCTTTAAAAACATTTGCAGCGGCTATTATTTGCCACATGCCCATGAATGAGTATTCTCGAGAGACCTCCAATGTCTCCAGCTGGAAAACTTGTTCTGTCTCTCTACCAAAGAAGTCAGAAAGTTGACACAGTATTTCAACATCATCTCCGAGAGACAGATACTCTGTTGAATTAGTCACCAATTCATGGACAATTCGACATCGGATTTCTTTGTGATGATCCTGGTTACCAAACAGGAGCAAGCTGAAAGATCTGGGAACACAGTTCCCATCCGCAACAGTGGCCACAGGATATAGGTACTCCATTCCTTTTGGAAGATACTTCAGAGAATTGTGGTCTACTGTCCCAACATCATATAGACACCTCACTTGGATGAAGGGCAATTTATAATATGAAAGAAGGGCTGTACTAGTCTCATAAACGACCGTACACAAATCATGATAGGAATGACAAGTTGAGAATCGTTCTTGAAGACTTGCAAAATAGGCCTCTCTGGACACAGGCATTGGTGACTGGACAGCCTCTACTGAAAAAGCATCATTGAAGTTTTCTTTAGAATGATGAGTGTCGTTTGACTCTGCTGAGTCTAAAGTAACATCATCACCACATTCTGATTCTACACTTATCGGTGAGTGGGCAGTCTCCACGAAAGCATGATTTAAATTTCCTTGAGCATGAGTGACTGACTCGGAATCTAAAGCAACATCGTCACCATGTTCTGATTGATGGTTTATTGGTGACTGCGCAGCCTCCATGAAGGCATTGTTTAGATTTAACACTCCTGAAGAGTTAGAAGAACCCTCTGAAATGACATCATCATCAACTTCATATTCTGTGTCCGACAAATTTCGAACAGTGTGTCTTATTTTGATGGTGTCCCAGGGTTTCACGTATTTTTTATTTAAGCACCCATTTTCTCTGTCCAAACAAGGGCTGCAAAAACAAGAGAGATTTCTTGTCTGAATCACATCCCTCTGTACCCGTCTTACGGAGTGAAGCTTGCGAGTACCAGGCACCGTGACAAGATCACTCGAGGGTATAGATCTGTCAATTATTTCTTTTTCAAGAAGAAAAAATACCCTTCTTGTGTGGCAGCAGGAGTTTGCAGGAGGTTCTACCTCTGGCAAGGAATGGGCTCTTATACAATGCTCGAACATTGTTTTGGCATCGGTTACAGAAGCCTGGCGAGACAATATGTCTTGCTCCACCGCTCGCTTGATGACTCCCCCACAGGCATCACAGGGGCTTTTTCCGTGCCTCGAACCAAAATAGGCTCGTAAAATCTCCACTGGTGTGTTCATGTCAGACATGTAAAAGAAGGGCAATTTGCTCTTATATTGTGCAGAGCACCCATCACTGAAAACAGCTAACTGCTCCAGATCAGGGGCCCTTACCTTGAGATGCTGTACAGTTTTATTCAAAACTGTCTGAGCCATAGCAGCATCATGGTTAAGGTCATCACTGAGAAAGACCAAATACTCAGTCACAATCTCAGGGCAACCAGGCACAGGACATTTGTAGTAGGTTACTGATGGATGTACTGTTATCTGGGTAAAGCCATAGTAAGCTGACTGTATCTCGTCTTGAGGACGGCACGTAAAATTTTCGGCGAAATCAAGGACAGCAAGTCCAAGAGAATGGCGGGTAAAAATTGATGCTCTACAGAATTTGAATTGGGAGTACTGCCAACGGAATACAAAAATATGACAAGAGAAATTCACAAGGTCTTTCATCAATCTTTCAATCAAGACCTTCAAAGAAGTTGTTTGTTCAACAGGTTCTGGTCCCTTTTTTTTCCCTTTTGTTACATTCTCCCACATTTGCCACTTCACAGAGCGCTGCAAATCTTCTGCACTTAATTGGTTCAATATAAGATCCTCTACCTGCGACACTCCGCAGTGACAGCAAACTCTGTGAAGACAATTGAAAGAAACATCACTGCATAAACTAAGTTCAGAAAGACTGTCTCTACCATCGATGGGTACTGCCAGGTGTTTGTTAATAACATCAAGTTTCTGATCTATAGCGATACATATTTCACATAAACATGAACGGTGCTTTTGCTTAGATGATGTTAAAATGTTTTTCGGGATCTTCCTGTAAAAGGTTGACCGCGAGACTTTGTGTGATGGGTTGAGTTCTTCAAATTCTTTTTGTAGATGTTTAACTCGCTTCGGCAATATTTTTTTCTGAGTTAGTGTTCTCTTGCCCACGGTTCTCTTTCCTGGCAGATTAACACTCACGTCATCCAAAAACTCCTGCAGTTTTCTATCTGTCTGGGACTTTTTTCTCTCATAGGTTCCTATCTCTTTCTGACCAGTACCATCACCTATTATATTCAGAAGTATTTTTTTTGTTTTTAGGGACTCTTTACTCCTCTTTGATTTTAAATTCTCCATTTCTTTCCCTACATTTGCCTTTATTTTGTCAGCATCTGTTACATTAAGTTTTGTGCAAGATTTTGTTTTCTTTACAATGAAGTTTAGTAAATCCTGTAACACATTAGGCTTGAATTTCGAGATGGCTTTCTTGGCTCGGTATAATGCTTTACTGTCTGCAGACGTTTTCTTCTTATCTGTCTGCCCTATTCCTTTCCCCACTTCATCAGCTCTGCTGCCCTCCTGCGGGAGAATCTCACGGACGGCTTGGGTCTCAATTCCATTGGCAGAGTCCTGTTGTGATGAAGTCTCTTGCATTTGATTATTGTCTTCTTTCTCCTTTTCGTCAGGTGCAACCCTCTGAGATGGACCTATACAATTTAGAAAACAAAAAGAAAAAAAGATACAATTTACACAAATTATATTGCACAACCCATGGAAAAGTACACAACTGCCCTGTACACATAATACAAATTCAGCCTCCATAATCATGAGGTCATGCTTCATGTGTATAAGTCATACCTGTTCTGATTATGGATGAAACAAATCACCTTATTAAGTGACCAATTCTTACCTGATAGTGTACTTTTCACTGGTGCCTTTTTCGCATAATAATAGGCCAACGAGCGCTCCCTATTCCGACGCTTCTTTTGACTAGTCCACTTCTCTCTCTCAGCTTGCTTATGCTTGCGCCACTGGGCACGTCGGGCAATAACTGTGGCTTCCTCTTGCTGTCGTTGCAAGCGTGTGACAACGGGTTCTGCTCCATCAGTTTTGTTTGGTGTTGGGTCTTTCGCTGGCAGCACATGCTTTTTCTGGTTAGCCCTGAGGAAATAAAAAATAAAAATGTTTTGTCTCTGCAGATTTGCAAGTCTCAGCCATTGAAATCATCTCAATTCTTGCATTTTTTAAATAGAAGGATAAAAACACATCATCAGTATCGCAACATTTCACATAAGTCAAAATTATGGAAACTTTCGAAAAACCCCTTACACTCTCCTCAGACATCAACACATCATCCAATGTGACTGAGAAATTGTTTCGCTTTCACTTTTTCTTTTCTTTGTTTAATCATGCCAAAAATTATTTATACAATAAATGAGTTATTCCATTTCCCCCGAGAAAATGCTAAAATTGACATACCTTATGCAGAATGCTTGCAACATTGATGACATACAGCGGCCCTACATGTTTAATGGCATCGGAATTTTAAGAGAAGTTCTGTAATAACAAAACTTTTTCAAAGCCCCCCTTTTCCCCTTACTATTTCTGCTTTGGAAAAAGAACTGTTTTAGTTTTAACAATACCAAGTAGCCCAGAGACCTGGAATAACGAGAACTTGAAAATGGCTCTCTGACATTTAAAAATCATAATTTTCAATTAAGACACATTCATCCACACACATGAAATTTATATCATAACACACATAAAAGCCATAGAGCGGGAGAATGTAACAGAGAACATAGTACCGTATAACAATACGCGCGTGTGTGTACAGTACAATGTACGTAAGCACTTTGAACGTCCACACTACTGCCATTACAGTTGTTAACATCGATCAATCACTCACCTGAACCTTTGAACTCGAAGTCTGTTTAGCTCTCGCCTCCTCTGCAGTTCCTCTTCAGACACAATCTTCTGCCTGTTTTTGCTATTTCTCTCCTGGTACTTGAGCTTGTAGTCTAAGAACTTCACAGGGTCCTTCTTCAGCTTCTCACGGTACTCCTTACTCCTTTGAGAGTTTGTTTTGCTTGGATTTGACTGCTTGGGCGAAGGTTCAAACAAACGAATTCTCAAGCCTGTGGATGGCAAAGAGTACATTGATAAGATGAAGAGTTTTAAATGCCTTAACATGCTTTGAAACCACACTTACTTTGAACTCATCGAGCTAACTCAGGATTCAATTATAATTATATTATTATTACTAGTATTGGTAACTTGTAGAAATCTGGGTACAGGCCTACAGCTTTAACATTTAGAGATCTAGATGCACAACAATCTTGATCTACCACTCGCAAGTAATGAGCACTAAAAAGGAGGTTAAAAAAACTGATAAGACTGAATCTAATAATGATCATTACCTGACTTAATAATTTTTTTGTCAGGAAAGAGGATGTAATGATTGACTCAAGGTTTCTAGTTGTTTATTAATTTAAAACAACACATGCTTAGCCATGGCAAAATTGGTGTGCAAAAGTGGTTTTAAACGTGGTTAAACTACATAAAAATTTCAATCTTAAACACTAAGACATATTACATACAATAGTGGGGTGATCATTACATTGACTCAAGGTTAGTGGCTTTGTCTTTAATGAAATAAAGTAATGATCGACACATATTTTTTTCAAGATAGACATTAGGGATGATAACAAGTCAAACCAGTTGGACAGTATGCAAAGAAAGACATACAGAGTATAGAGAACATTTTCACGAACAACTGCATATGAAGAATGGATGTTTTCCAAAAAGATTCCACGCGATCATTACAATGACTCAACGCATTGGCTATGTCAGCCAGCAAACTATCGAGATCTAGCCTCGCACGCTTCGTTTTGAGTCTCTTTGTCTTGAACAAGCATACAATTCAAACGTAAACAATACATCAGGTAAAGCGCACACTTCACAACAAACGATAAATGGAGGAAAAAAGAAAAAGTTACGATCGATCATTACGAATGAGCAATCATTACTTCTTGACAAGTTATGACAAAAAAATTTTAACTTACCTTCTCGCCTTGGAGTCGCCATGATCCCTCCAAACAGCTTTCCGTGTTGTGCACAAGGTCTAGCAGTTTAAAATTCTACACCGGAAAAGGTCCGTGGAAACATTGTTTCCATTTTTTGTTTGTTTGCTCGATCATTACAAACTGACAAAATCCAACCGGCCTGAATTAAAAATGCTCTCATATGACTTGTGCCGTTATTTTTCGCCTGAAAATGAATCTGATTGCTTAAATACATATGAGCAATCATTTGGACATGTTTGCGAGGCACGGCAGTGGTTTTTGTGGATGGGTCATTTGTTGTAATGGATGGGTTGTTTTGACAAAGTGTGTAATGATCGAATATCGATTTTTATTTTTGTGAAAATTTAATTTTATGGGTTCCTGACTACTGTTGTAGTCTACTGATTGAAAACGTCGATGTATTAATAGTACGAGTGAAAAAAAAAAGTATTAAAAAAATCTGTTTCCTGCTTGATACGGTAATGTTTTGATAGGCCACCTCGCAATGTCCAATTTTAAGGGCATCGAAGTGCCTTCACCAGCCGAGGTTTTTATTAAAATTTTCATCCTGCATCCTAAAGAATGGCACAATTTTATCTTATGTATATCTTCATGGTTGTAGAAACAGGTTGATATCAATGACTTAAGGTGTTTGCTCACAGTGAAAGCACCGCAGCTTGTTCTTTTATGCCACCTTCACAAAGTACCACCTTTTGAGACAGGCTCATATATATATCGGGATGAGCACGAATTTGGGCAAACACTAGTCAAAGAGTTAAATGGTGTCCATGCCGATATATTCGGCTTTAAGTAGTCAAAGACTTAACCGACTTATCGCAAGGCATTCCCTATGGCCTAC